>JBCFYV010011172.1:83985218-84032478 GCA_039000515.1 Timema cristinae
GCAAATTCTTGAACTTGGGCTTCAGCTTCTTTAATGATATGTTTATCCAAGAATAGAAAAGTTATAGATTATTACTATTATTTTTCGTCGTAACCAAGTGAAAAAATCTCTCAAGTCAACAAATTCTTTTTATTTTAGAGAAATCAACGACCTTTTTTTTATAACATTGGGATCCCTCACATAACAGCGGCCATACACAGTGATCGATTTACGTAAATAGGGTATTCATAGTTTCCAAAACAAGTACTTCCATGACGACCTCTAAATCTTGATTATAATTTGTAATGTAACATATTTATTAGCAATAGCTCCAAGCTCTTGTCCCCAAAGTAAATTATTTGAGAATTATTTTATCATTTTCTACTTCTAAAGAGGAACATTATGTATAGTTGGGGGTTTATTAATATGATATAAAAAACTCTTAACAAGCCGTTAAAAACACCCCATTACCCAGATACGCTAGTTTAAAAAAATGAAAGTGTATGCAGCCTTTGTATTGTTTAAAAAAAATATAGAAACTGTCCAGACCTGTCTTGCTACTTGTGCAGCCTTCCAGGAAACCAACGGGATAAAATATAATCCCACTTCACGAGTAAACCCGGGAAGGACACTCGCTTTGTCGTAGTCAAAGAGTAAGGAGCTGACTAATTCAGCCAGACACTTTTTTGGGCAGTCAACAAAACTTTTTTTTTAGAAAATAAGTAGACTATTGCTCCTTCACATGGTGATAATAACAGTTCTTGAACATCTATCATGAGCATATTAGCATTTGATGAAAAGAGAAACATTTTAAATTAAGAAAAAAAAGTTGTCATTGAATTCTAAGACACCCTTGACAGATTTTCAAGAACTGTTGATATTTCCAGTTGAATAAAATTAAATTTTATGTTTATACTGGATCAATATTCTACTTACTTTGAGTGTAAGTATGTTTCGTTATAAAAAACTGGAGAATCAATGATATTTTCTCGCGTTATCTAGACTCCCACCTTAGTAACACAAACTCTTGCTTTAGTAGTCAACCAGGATGGACGTATGACTGACTGACTGGCACACAAATTCTGATTTTAGCATAACTATGTAAAGTTAACAGTTATTCTTATCATATTAATCACAATTATTACAGATACAGATTAATAAAATATATAATATTCATTTCATATTAGTATTTATTTAATCAGACGTTGGTATTATACTTATTTTTCCTGTCTACCGAATTCAAGACTATTAAGTCTAGCACCCACGATTAAGTAACACGCGTATTGAGAACTATCAAAGCGTATATTGAGCAGGTCAGATTTCGAACACGGGACGTCCGGTGAAAAGTACAACACGTGCGGTTATAGATTTTTGAACTTCCCATTAATTTATTTAACAAGCGGGCTAGTTAGATTGTGAAACTGTAACTACATGCTAAATGATGATTGCACACATATGTAGCCGACTATTCAAACATTCATGAAGCAATGTTAGGACGCGTAGTTGGTTTTAAATAAGCTATTTTTTTTATTTCAATGGTATTCTGAAATTATACAAAAAAAAACCTAGTTAAGCCTTACTTTATTACATTAAAATTTAAACACAACTACTCGGAGAATTACAAAGCAAACCTAAGAATTATCTAATTAACTATTTTGTTGTGTGTGCTAAACATTTGACTGCTTTTCGGCCCATGTGTGTACCTATGATATTTATAGAAAAGGTTGATACAGAGGTAGTTTTTAAAACGGTGAGAGAGAGTAATGAATTTCCACTTGGGTTGACGGAAATTACTAAAATGTAATTTGGTGGAAGCCGGATTAGACAGCGCTACGTAAGTTCAATTTTACTAGCAAATATTACTTCCGTGGTGGAAAAAAAGAAGCCACTCTTGCAGTAATGTAACTATTTGATTTGGGATATTTAATGTGCACTATCTGAATCGAGTGATTATATCAATATACAACTTATAAACTAATTTAATTCTGAAACGGACGGAACACTCAGTCCCCCAGTCTCTAATTTATCACTGTGAAAGAAGAAGCTCCAATTTAATCAGTGACAACCTTTCTGCCATTTGAACCTTGAATCCTTAACTAAGCAAGCAGTCAAACTACCGATTAAGCTAATATATCGAACTGCAATATTATAAAAAGTTGTTGATAAATATTTGAGCTTTAATCCATAAAGTGTTGAATTTTTTAGTAACTATTTATGAAATAAAGTTTATAATCCTAGTTTACGCAAATATATATGTTTTAATTTGTTCGTTCAGCGCAAAGTGTAATTAATTATTTAAGGGGGAGCGTAATTTGTAGGAAACACACACGAATTGGCATTGAGAGAGACTGTAAAAAAAAACTCAATGTACTCTTGGATGAGTTTCACTGCGTAGTCATAAAGTGAGGCGTGAGGACTGTATTGTAGTGAGGCGTAGAAGCGAAAATATAATAGCCTTTCTTTCGCTTTGGTATGATATATGATTAGCTAGTCCCATAGAAATAATATTTACTAGTCATCCTGCCTCTCTTTCATGATGTCACCATGTGGAGCGAAATTAACTGCGCGATTTTTTTCTTCAAACAGACCATAGAGGCCAAGGGGCTCTCAGTCGTGTCTCGCCAAAATAAGTGCAAACATTATCCTCCTACGATAGGTCCACGCGTACACACATACTGTATTGACAACTACGCAGCTCTATTTCACGTCTAACCTCACCAACAGTACACCCGGCTTCCTTGCCAACAAAATGAAATGTGACTCTTATGCCTTAAACCACTAGGCCACTGGCGAGGGTAAAAATTAGGGAGCAGATTCTTAAACACCAACAATGTTTAAAATAGGAATAAAAATATGGAATGTAAGCACCATAATAGGTGCTTAAATATAAAAGGCACATAGTAGGCTATGTAAAATTAACATATTGTACTCGTAATAACATGACATGTGTGTGTGAATATATATATATATATATATATATATATAATATATATATAAAAAACAATGTCTATGTTTTACAATCAAGGAAAATGAAAGGCTCCTGTCCATAGCTATAATTTTAAAAGGGATGGTTTGAGTTTACCACACTTCTAGTACAGGGATTTTAATCAATGAGAGAACACCCTCCAAATACATATGTGATGATGACCTTGAGTTCAAAGGGAGATTTGACTATGACGTTTATAGAAATTTGGGTAAGGGGAAAGGGGTGGATAAACGCTCGAATGTGGAGGATGACGCCGCGTAAATCTGCGTCTATTCTCGAACGAGGCGAGACGAAATCTGCATAGTAAATGAACACACGTCGACTAGCTTCAATGGGACGTGTTTACATCGTTTACAAATTTTCGAGAGAGATAACTTATCTGTTCGGAGTAGGTAGAAACAAGAGGGTTAACTTGAATGTTACAAAGCAGGTAAACTGACGAGGAGATAGAGCCGAGTGCTGGAGAGGGGAGGGAGATGAGTATGTGTGCCTTGAAGAGGGACGAAGGGAGGGGAAATTGCAAAGTAAACAAACTAAGGCAACGAAATTACCTTTTCCTGACAAGCGTATTTACCGTTTTAAGAAAAAATAGTGGGGAAGACTTAGAGGTGTTTGTGGCTAAAGTTGGGAAGGAATAGCTGATGACTGATATTTTATGTTATTTGGGAAGCATTTTCAATAAATAGGACTGGATTAACGTGAGACTTAAATACAGTGGAATCACTTTGGAACGTAGGTTTCCGACAGTTACACAAATCTTCTCAAATACATTCTTAGGTCATGTCACATGATCTGCAATTATCACTTTTGACAAATCGTGTCATACCGATCAAAATAATACAAATAATTTAGTCATTTTGTGTCAATATATGGACGGGTTTTTTGATTTATTTTAATTTTCTAATCTAAACTTAACATCGTACTTTATTGCAATTTAGATACTCACCCTAGTGTACATACAAGGAAACTTTTTATGCTAATTAGGGACACTAAGACACCTTAGGCGTTAGGTTAGCATAATATTGGATTTCCTATAGAGGTGACATCTCAGCCGGATGCACAGGGGTTGGTTTTCCTATCCTATTTCCACGCTAAAGGGGCTGGAAAAATATTGCAATAGTACGTGAAACCAAACACAAGCACCATTGATTTACACTCACAATGTGTAATATAGCCTACATATTTGATTGATACATACTTTAGCCTATGTCACTTTAGTTCGTTTCCAGGTGATACTATATTTGGGTCCAATTAGTAAATATCTAGTCTTGGTGTGAAGTTAAATTGGCTAGTAGGTCATGCACTTATATAATCTTTTCTAGAAAGTGAACCTGGTGGAAAGGGAGGGAGGGAAGGGGATAGAGATAGAGAGAGAGAGATGTTACCAATTATTACGTCATACCGACGCGGCGGTCACATGAAACAGAGTAATTACCGGTCATATTGCAAGACGTGTTTAGAGCATACAGACGATTACATTACAAGCCTTCCATACCCTCCTTACCTTCCAAGATAAAAGGACACCCCGAGCGAGCCCCAGGCAGATACGGTTTAGGGTTACATTAATGGTAGCCTGAATCCAACATATGAGCCGCTCATTCGGTAGAACGTATATCTATCTACTAATCCTAGGGCCGTCGGGAGAACAAAACACTTATCAGGAACATAACTGGTTATTCAGATTAATTATATTTAACGATACATTTCCATGTGATATGACGTAGGCTACTATTTAAACCATTGTAATTTTTTTTAACCATATTCTGAGTCTTACTACTCGGACATGGGCATGAACATGGAAATAATATAGAAATGAGAAAGGGAGAGTTTTAGTATTAATGTACCTACATTTGTGTCGGAAGAGCGTGGTAAGCTATTTATGAACAATTACCTAGATATACTACTAGGGCCAGGTTCATCATCAGCAAACTAAATAGACGAGACTAACGATGTTATTAGTGTGACCAATGATGCGAGCTACTCCATTGCTAACACACAGTTTTCAAACTAGCTTTACCTCGAAATGATATCAGGAATAATAACATGGCGAAATTAAATATAACTTATTATTTGGTCCAGGCAAATATTATAGGCCTTTTAAACATGTTGTAAGCTTGCATAATAACCCGTTCAGAGGAACAGCCTATTTAAATAATTAATAAAGTCCTTAAAGTCCTCTAGGTACCATCAAAGATTCGTATCTAGGAACTTCCATCGGTAAATATTGTGGGACGATGATCTACGAGGAGCGGAGCCAAGAGACGTTAAATTAGTTTTTTTTTATAAATATATATAAAACTATAAACAAAGGATAGCTACTATCTACATTTATTTGTAGACGTCGGTGGTCTTGGGATAAAGGGCAGCCCTTAGTAGCCGATGTTCGTGGATTCAAACCAGCCTAGGTCGACGGATTTTTACTGAGCGATACAAATCAGCAGCACAATTCCCTTTGGAGGAGAAGTAAAGTCGTTGGTCCCAAGTCTATGGTGGCATGTAAAAGAAACCTGGAAGGTATGTGGAAATACCTTTACCAGCAAAATTGGTATGCCCTTTCGCTCTCACTCATAGAGATTCTCGTGCGCAGATACTATTAGTCATTTCAGAATGTGAACGTTAGATATCACAAACAAATAAATAAATCAATTTATTAGACTGAACAAAATCCAAACTTTTAAAAAAAGACTACTTCCTCAGTTCACTCGGCCGTGATTCGAACTTTGACCTATGCCACCAACGTTGAGCAAAAGCAACGCGTGTATAACTTCATGAACCACTCAACCATCAATCAAGGTTTATTATGACGGGTTAAATTATATATAATATATATATATATATATATAAGTCAAACTAATACAACTTTACCATTCCATATATATTTTTCATCGAAAAATCCTGTAGAAAAATAAGGAAAAAATGAGTTTGAGTATTTTAACTATGGATTAAGTCCTCCCCATCTTCCAAAGAGATAACATTTAAATAAAGATATTTTATCTTTGTGTAAAATAAAATCTTACATATTCCTGAAAAAAAAACCCATACAAGAGTGAATATATTACTTAGCAGAAGTATTTTTAACAGTCGCAAAGAAGGAAGATAATAAAAAGTAGAAATAAAGAGAGAGAAAACGAGCAAAACCTTCAAGGGGGCAGAGCCATGAAGCTGACGAGAAGCCATTTAAAGGAAACAAAAGGCGATCTTCAATCACAACGCTTATCTTAATTAAGAAGAACATTAACTCTTGGATTTCACCCCTCACAGACCACACCTCACAAAGATGGACTGTTATATGATTTAAAAAAATATGTACACACGTTTTGAAAAAAAAAGAAGATATAGACCTCTCTTATTTATTTTCACAAAAAAGCTGTAGTTCATAATGTTACCATATAAAACCTTTAAGTGGTAGATATTAACAAAACAAGAGTTTAAGGTACTAGGGAGTGTGGAGTAGGTTATTTAAGGATGCGTTACATACCTTGCACTCATAACAATACATTGTTAGGATAGTAAAGTTTCGTACATTACAATGGGCAGGACATGAAGCGTGAATGGAAGAATCTAGAACCCTGTTCAGGGTATTGACTGGTAAGCCCAGTGGGAAGAGACCATTGTAAAGACCTAGACGCAGATGGGAGGATGAGATTATAATTGATCTGAAAGAGATAGGGTGTAATGAGGTAGACTGGAGAGAACTAGCTCAAGATAGTGAGTGATAGGTGGCGTACTTTTGTAAATGCGGCAATGGACTTTCGAGTTCTTAATGCCAGAGGGTAAGTAAGTAAATAATTAACCCTACATCTGCTAGTAATATTGATAATCGCATTACAGGCATTGGTGGGAACGCGGGCTAATATCCCACTCATCTATTATGGTTTATCAATGACGGAGTGGTCAAATCTCAGCCGATGTACCAAAATTTTTTCCTAGTGGTTTCCCGCTCTCCCTCCTAAAAAATTCGGGTGCGTTTAATAAAAATTCTACCTTCCTCCTTCCTTAGCGGTAATGAAATTCGCACAGCCCTGACGAGTAGTAATAGACGTTAAAACAAATGATAGAATATTACATGAATACTCTGAAATGTATTTTAATCTCAACCTGAACCCACTTAAGTTAGTAATAAATACAAATAGTAAGTTTAGTGAAACATAATAGCATTAGCCTGCACCTACTTATGTAATTAATAATTATATTCGACATGAATAATATGTGGGAGGACAAGCTAGTAATTTTAAACATTTAACACAATATGATTGGGTGGAAGAACAGCTTAACTACTTCAGCATCTACTTGAGATTTCAATTAGTCTATTCAACAAGAATGTTCTGCGGAATAAAGCCAAGTAGAATTGGCATTGCTTGTTTTCAAGTGGTCTATATTTTATAAGAACAAAGTATACACCCATCATTAAACATTAAGGGAATATAGTAGTGGGAGGACGTCGGAATTTAGACCGGCCACTGTTTTTTGGTTCATTAAGAAGAGAGATCACTGCTTATAAATGAAATGTAATTAATTTTGTGCAGCACCAAAAGTTACATTAATCAAAATTTAACTGTCTTTAAATACTCTTAGAAAATTCAGAGTATGGCAATGACAGGATGTAGAGTAAGAAAACTTTTCAGATTTTTCTGGGTTTACAATGATGCCAATGAAAAAAGTATCAAAAGTTTGTCAAACTTTTTTTTATGTGGTCCAAATTTTTTTTTAAAATGCTTTTGGTATGTCATCTGTAATTAAGAAATTATATGCGCTTGTGTAAAACATAAGCAGTTCAGCTTCAGTCATTTTTTTAGCTCTTTTACCCTAGATCAAAGGAAAAAGAAAAGTCAGAAGAAAGTTTGTTCAATATGTTTTAAACCATTTATTCATTTTATTCATTAAGGTCATTCGTCAAAATATATTTTATTGTACAATTTTAACAAGTGTATAGTTACGAACTATAAATAGTGATTTAATGAATTAAAATCATTACAGTTCACGAGTTATAAGGGAAACTTGCTATCTTTATGCTTCTTGCATTTCATTTTTAAGGTGGCTGACATTTATTCATATGATATGTACAGAGTGAAATATTAAAAACACTATTTCTATTATTATTAATAGTAATAATAATATAATAATAATATAAATAATAAAAAAACGAAGCTGTTGTGTTTGCCATGCATCCATTTTCCGCTTCAATTAGCAGTGTTAAAACCCACATCGGCGAGTAAGTGGGAAAAGGCAACAGACTCATCTTATTTATTTTTCCGGTGACAGGGAGGTTAGAGATTCGAATCCCAGCCAAGTGAAATGAGTGTTATTTTGCTTCAATTACTTTCCACTATCCTTTCACTCAAATGCAGATTTATTTCCACTACACTATACCATTCTCATTCCTAACATAATAGCGTTAATAAAATACGTGCAGCCCAAACGGATAGTAAGTCGCGATAAAGAGGATATGGTTTGAAATCCTGTCTTAAAGTTTATTTTCACTATTTTATTTAAATATATGATTAAAACGTTTCTTTGGGCACATGTTTGTTGGACCATATTGTGTGTTTAGTGTAGTATATTTAGTATATCGCTCGATTAGGACAGTTTGGAATTCCAAGCAAGTATCAGTGGGTTTTCAAAGATTCTTTACATGAGCGGTTCCTAAACTGTGGATTGCATTCAAGTGGGCACTTGAAGAGCATTCTCTTCTTGTAATTATGGTTTATTTGAATTGTCCTGGTTTTTGTACTAATTGATAAGTTGTGATCTAATGTGGTTTGATTGCCACGCGATTGAAGCCTTTTTATAAGGTTTATAAAAATGAGGTTTATTTATCTCACTCTTTATCATCGCCCCACGTGGACACCTTTTCATATATTATAAATACACATTTATAAAGTTGATAATCTTTTAATTCAAAATCTCTGTTTATTTAATGAGAAAACAGATCATGTCGTTGACAAACTTCGTACGCGGCTGATAGCACGATCGTAGGGGTCGCGGACAGGAGCTACAGTCCTACTACATCAAGACTGGACTCCTAGTGAGGATCTATTGCCCCATCTTTCGCATATATCATTTGCTCATGGAAGCTTCCAGAAGCTTTCGTATAATAAAATAAAATATAAAAATAAAACATATGGATGGAGGTAGAATGTTCGAGAACAGGAAGCTGGCTCAAATTACCATTTAGAAATGCATATTGTTCTTTTTAGGAAAGGAAGTAAATTTCTTTTCCTTATAAAAGACTTTAAATTGGCCTTCTGACTCTACTGGTCCTACGTCATGCACTCTGACGACATTGACAATGGCTCTTGTGCCCTCTTAGAAGAAGAAGTGCTTTAAGCGCCATGTAATATACTGTATAATTTAAATAAAATAAGATACGTTTATAAAATTAGGACGAATTATTGTCAATGCTCTCACATATTCTTTAGGGACAGGTCAGTAACATTACACACTCATAAACTCACCAAAGGTCTATCTATTTTTTACATCCCAAAGATTTCTATCAACTTGCCACATGCCAATGTCAGTAAGATAATCATCGACTCACCACGCGCCTCCCGTGCCCCATGATCATAGCATACGTGCACGTCGTGTCATCGCAGAGAGTTACCACCATTATTGTGGAATGACAAAAGTTTGCTAAGCTGAGGAACAAATTGACGGGCGACATAGCTTGGAGATGTGTTTCAAGAAGTGAAAAATGTAAAATATTTGTAATCGCCGGAAATTATGAAAATACGAAGAGAGCATCACCATGATCCCCTTAGCGAGAAAGATATTGAACTCAAATAAGTAGGTTTCTTTTTTCTCTAAAAATCTTTTGTAAATTGTGTTTAGTTCATAATTTTATTAATATGAATAAATAATGTTTGTACAAATATGCAATCAAGTTAAAAGGAAACGAGGACAAACTAGATCACCCTATGAGGTGTTAGAGAGAATGATACTGTGGAAACACAAACAAGCATACTAACAATTTATGGCAGGTAATTTAGCGTGCGAAAAATGTAAAATGGACAAATCGCCAATGAACCTAGGGGAAGCATTGAAAATGTAGTAAAAGATGCAATACATCCTGTGTATGATTCGTAATGAGAGGTTTGTTTTCTTGCAAAATTCGATAGTCACTGTGACGCAAAAGTTTAACACGGAGGCTATTTGTGACCAATCAGTTATCCTTTTTGTGGATGAAACATTTAATTACGCTCCAAGGTTTTTCTACCAAATGTAAAGCGGCTTGCTTTCCATCCCGATGTCAATTTCTAAAAAGCAACGCACAGTGTTGTCATTAATGTATTTCCCAAATGCACCAAACGCGGCTGTCGTTTTTACTTAGGACGATCAGGGTACAGGAAAATTAGTAAGATGGAGAAATAGGACTGATAATGCTGTATTTGAAGAAGCCTTATCCAGTCGGAGAATGGTTTTAATCTTTTTCAGGCTGTCATATACTTCTCCTAAAAAGATTGGTGTCGTATTTGCTTACGTAATAGCAGATGCACCCAATACGGACCTCTTCGAGTTTCCAGACTATATTTTCAAAAATTATACTGACGAGGGTGCAAATTTCCCGCCTTAAATGTGGGCAGTAATGAAAATGAACGTCCCTGTACGACTGACTCATGGTCCTTAATCGTTTCACCCCAACTATAACGGACAATTCTATGCAACAAATCCATTCGTGTGGAAAGTTGCTTGAGGTGCTAAAAGAAATTCCGGTGGAAACAAGGATCAAACTTCACGGTGAAACAGATCGACTAAAGTTTTATCTAGCGAGGCAAAGGGAGTTGGATGAGGAAATAAGGGGAAAGCTTGGCAAGCATGAAAGGGATGAGATGGGCTATGAATGACAGAGTTTGTAAAACAAATAGGCCAGAGAAAGAAAGTCGTAACTAATTTGTGACGATTTTTATAAATTATTAAAGAAGTCTTGACTGTAATTAAAAAAATTAAAATTAAAAGCATAAATTGATGGATGATTTTGATACTTATTTATAAGTGTATCACGTTCTCATTTGTATTACTGCATTACCTATATTTTTCTTTTATGTGGAATGTGGTGGTGTGAAAGGTTTGGCGATTCGATGAACGCAGTTTCACTTTTTGTGGATCTCAAAAATTATATTTAAAATATTATATAAATTGTTCATTATGCCCACTTTGGTGAACCCATGGTCTAAGGCATCGTTTTCGCAAAATACTGGACGGTTTATGATGTGATTATCAGGGATGGAATCCTGGTAGGATGTACTGAGGGTGTTTTTCCAAGGGTAGTTTCCCAATCCCCCTCCATGCAAAAGAGGGTAAATTTACTCTAAATTATACCTTCTTCATTTCTAGCCTATTAGTGTGACGTAACATGTCCGGTATGACTATGCAGACCTGTCCAACCAAGCTTTGAAATATATTATACCTTTCAAGACAACTATTAGTGAATGTTCAGAAAATAAACCCTGAAACAGACTTTGTTGAAAGGGTTTATTTTAAAAAAGATTTACCTTAGGAATCCTAGTAGCATATTAGCACAAATGAAGGGTGACAAATAATTATAAAATAATATTTTTTTTTGCTGTGCATCTATAATTTTTTTATTAATAATGTCAATATTTTGCATGAAAAAGTGCAAAAATAAATGTTTGTGTAGGACTTAAACCTTATTATTTACAACATTTTGTCAGCGCAAATACCAAAACCAATTATACCTTGGTGGTTCACCAAATATTTATCTGAATTTAAGTGGGTTGTAAGCTAATAAAGTTCGGGAACTGCTGTCATTTATACTTTAGGTGAAGAATTAGCTATGGTTAGACGATGCAAAATGTATAATCAAATCGCCTCCAGTCTTCCTGGCCAAGATTCAAACATAAACGTCTCATTATTCAGAGATCCAATCTATTGCGACATTGATTCCTTTAACAGCGTGACACCCGCCTCGGTGGCGTAGTTGGCTAACGCGCTAGTCGTGTTGAGCTCGACTGCTGAGGACGGGGAGATCGAGGTTCGAATCTCGGTCGGGTGAACTCGGGGGGGTGGGGGGTTCCTAAATGGTTTTCCACTCTCCCTCCACGCAAATACGGGTTCACTTCCTCTAATTCAACCTTTCCAATTCCTAATCCATTAGCGTAATTAGTACTTAAAGCGTATAACCCAAACGGGTAGTAAGACGCGGTGCTAGATAATAAAATATAATAATAATAATATAATAATAATAAACTTGACCTTCAATACGGATTACTGGCAGCTTAAGGAGGAAACCAAGTGTATACAATTACATCGCATGCCCATCACATCGCGTTTTTGGTACAAATACATTGCAGGTCCATCACGTCACGTTTCCCCCACCTCTCTAAACACAGCTAACCCTACTCTGACGTACAACCAATAGGAATGAAGGGTCAACTGACTACCCTTGGGAGGAGGAGAGTTTCTAGCTTGCCAAAAATCTAATGTCCTTTAAAATCTTGGCGACTTGAATGGGTACATTCAAATTGCTGTGAAGCAATAGAAAGCAAAGATGAAATAATAATAATAATATATATATATATATATATATATATATCTATATATATAATCTACAAATAAAAAACCTTTTTATCTATACAATTTTTTCCAGAGAAGTAAAAAACAAAAATTATGGTGTATTTATTTTAGGTTATGGTGAAGTTTATTTAAGTTTTGAATAAGTTACACTATTCTTTCAACCAGCCCCCCTTCAAGTGAGAGTCAGGCAACTATCCTTCAAACAGCTTCGCCTTCAAGTGAGAGTCACAGTTGGAGTCAGGCACACTAGCATTTCAACCAGCCCACCTTCAAAGTGAGAGTCAAGGTGAGAGTGAATCTGAGCTGTGAGTCAGGCTCACTATCCTAGCAAAACGCGATGTAATGGACACGCGATGTATTTGTAATGCGATGTAATTGTATATATACACCCTTCATTCCTATGGTTGTACGTCAGAGTAGGGCTAGCTGTGTTATAGGGTGGAGGAAACGTGGCGTGATGAACCTGCAATGTATTGTACCAAAACGCGATGTAATTGGCATGCGATGTAATAGTGCTTCCCGAGGAAATCCACTATGAACAGTCAGCAACAGCCAGCACGGCGGCAAACGGTCGTAGTGCTTTGCAAAGCTCTCAATGGGGCGCAACCCACTATGAGCCAGCATGGCAACGGACAACGCAATGACACGGCCGGAATGTTTCTCCGGAAATGTATTCCGTTGGTCTAGAATGGCAGTACGTCTGTGACCACAAGGAGGTATAGTTATTTACAAGTTTGTGTGTTTATGTTTTTTTAATAACGGATTTAGATGAGCTTATGATAGAAGTAGTGAAAGACTTCCCTACATAATATGTGTCTGATCCCAGCTACCACGGTAACAGAAGAAGGACAATGCATTGCAACAAATATCAGAGAATTTGATGACTTGACAGGTAATATTTTTTACAGTCACATTATTTTCTCCTCTTCTGAAATTTGACATGAACCCAGAACATGTGTTTATGGCACTTTTTTTCACGCTCTTTCTTCTCCACACAAACTGCACCCAATACCATAAACTCCTCCTCGGATAAACTTTCCATAGAAAATGGGACTTGCAGAGAGTTTCTACAAACGTTTTGGCCATGCCGTGACGTGCCGGTTGTTCATAGTGGGTTTTCTCCTTTAGCGTTCTCGTCTAAAACGCGCGTCTCACTGACTTTCAATCCTCCAAATGACAACATTAGTTCATAAAGACTGATCCACGTCAATGTACACACGGAATAAATGTCAAAAGCAAACAATTTGGTTTGTCGGTGACGAAGAGGTCAGGGTTCGAATCCAGACCCAATTTACTGATGGTAGTTTTTCCTAAATTATTTATCATTCTTACTCCCTGCAAATGAGGATACACTTCCTATTAGTGTATCTTCCTAATACCTATTTCATTGCAGTAACTAAAGTTGTATAGCCCGGATGGATAGAAAGACGCGTATAACTTTTTATTTTAATTTTATGTTGAGGAACACCAACGCACACACCACACCACACCACAAGAGGGCGACAAGTTCTCAGGTCATAGTTTTTACATCCACGGCCACAGCCAAGCCCGGGAGTCACTGTAGAAGGCTAATATAGTCACCGGAGATACCGGGCACCGTGACGACCAGGGGATGCCAGTCGTGACCAATGTCTGGAATGGGATGGAGAGGATGAAAGGCGGTGGACAGCCCATCCCCCTCTCTCACCCGCTTTTACTTTCATCAGACCACCATCTGCGTTACAGTCTTCAAATCTCGAGGGGCAAGTATGGGGTGATCCCGACGACCCGTATTTAAATCTAAGAGTTCATTCTATCTCACGGATAGTGCGTAGCTTAGGTAAAACAATTTAATTTAAATTAGTTGAAGAATGACACCTTGACACAGAAAGAGAACACCCCTGTGTCCAGTTATAATTTTTCAGTTAATTTAAATTAAGTGATTTGTGGTCTCCTCCATACAGAAAGTGACGTAATTACAATGATTCATGAGCTGTGTGTTGATATTCATTAGGCAATACAGCTTGAACCAGAAGCCTCAAGAGACAATATTGCCCCAAGGGAAAAAACATAACTTAGGTAATACAGATCGAAACAGAATTCTTAAGCGCCCATCTTACTGCACGGATTACACGTGACTTAGGTAATAAAGCTTGATCCGGAAGTCTTAAAGAGTCAATCCTACCGGTTCCATCGTAATGCGGCAACATGGAGTCTTCCTTTATTGAAAATAGATTAAAGTAATAATATAAAAACAATTTTTCAATTTTATTTTAACAAAAATGAAAATATAAATATTTTGAAATTAATAAATTGTTTCACTGGTTTCAATGTCGTTGCCAAGAGAGAAATACAGAAATCCTTATCACCTCGACACTATTTCTGGTTCAAACGCGATTTCGTATCTAAATATCCCGTTATTCGGCCGTTCAATGGACACTTGAAGTCACGAGAGGACCTTTTCGTCAAACGCAACCAGATTTATACACCTAGCTCAAATACATGTGGTATGAATAGTCCTAACCACAAAAAGGAGACATCTGGTGAAGGTACAAATACGGAAGAGCCGGTCACGTGTTGTCACTAGGACTGTACACAAATCGGTGATACAATTAACAACGCAACAACCAGCAACGTTAGGCATGCGGATCAAACGTCAAACTCGTTTAGGTTTGCCGTAGACAGGAATTCCAGCCAGGTGATTTTTCCTGAATGGTTTCCAGCTTTCACGCAAATGCTGGTAAATTTCCTCCATGAGCCAGGACAATAATGCTCATTCAAATGACAACAGTTCTTAAACGCACAGAGATTATTAACAGGCAACGAGTAAACTGTTGTTATTCGAATGATATTTTTAGCCTCGGCCCATGAAGCAAAAAAAAAAAGTTTATGCGCAGACTTGGCTTAAAATGTGATTTCTGACAGGTTAGCGAGAGCAATGTATTGAAAATAAGAGACATTAAAAAATCAGCCTCAAGGTAGGTCATAGTATAACCTTGAGGTAGGCATCCTGAGTAGTAAGACCAAGGTCAAGGTCAGTGGCCGACAAAAACATTTGAGTTTTTTTTATTTATGTTCATTCAGGATATATTTAACTTTTTATGATAATTAAAACTATACTTTTAAAATAGGTCCATATTTTTTTCACCCCTATCTTAGCACCTGTTCAAGCTATACGCTAGTGAGGCAGAGATAGAGAAGGTAAAATAAAGGGGAAATGTAACTTCATCTGCACGAAGGGAAAGTGTAACACCAAGTAGGAATAAACACCATCAGTTCACCTACCTGGGATTCAAACACTGACTTCCCAGTCACCAACAAACAAGACTAAATGAACTTGATATTTAGAACGCATGATCGAAAGCATGGGTTGTTCAATATTAATTCCATCCGCAAATACGTTTAGTACTTTGAAAAAGTGATGAGAATCACATCGAATAGAAGGTTTAATTCCTTAGTACCTGCACCGGTGGGCACGCGGTAAAAAGACGTAAGTATCAGTTGTTTTAACAAAAGGAAGGAGGAGGGGGTTTCCATCTATGGTGACTCGTTATGACGTAATAAATACACAGAAGATAGTAAGGAATCTTTAAAGTGGGGAATACAGAAAAAACGAGAATGGGTGAGTGTCTTATTTTCAGCTTTTATAGCAAACATTAATTTTGGTCAAAATAAATCAAATATTGCTTCAATTTAAACATAGAGTTTAATTTTCATCACATGGTGACCTAAACAGTTGTTGAATGTCCGTCAAGGGGGTCCTAGAATTTCATGACAACCTTTTCTCTTCATTTAAAGAGTTTGTCATTAATTTATTGCCGCTACCCTCATGACAAATATTCAAGAAATTATTATATCAAATACAATTAACTATATGTTTGAACATAAGAAATATTTGATAAATTTTGACCAAAAAAGTTTTGCTATAAAAACTAAAAACTTGATCTTTTCTCGTGTTACCTTCATCTATACTTTAAACATTAAATATCTCTTGAAAGAATTTTAAGTTTTTTTAAAAACTTAACAGGAGATGTGTTAAGAATATTATACGAATCCATTGAGGTACTATACTTATTATTAAGATGGTGACCCTGGTGGTCTAGGGGTAAGGTGTCGGACTTCTGAACTGTTGTGCGGGGTTCGATCCTTGGTCCCGGCACAGATTCATCTGATTACCAAACCCTTCTTTCCACTCTGACAAGACATCTTGTGAATGTGGGGAATGCCAGGCCTCCACCGTGGTTCGGATTCCACGTTAAGCTGTAGGTCCTCCATTTCATCTCACAACCACCCTACCATTACACATTAGCGTAAGTGCGTACAACCCGAACGTAATATAATAATAATAATATATAATAATAATAATATAAATAAGATTACGAATATTTTTTCCCAATGGATTAAATAGATCAATAATTTACCCTGTGGTCATATTTTTTAAAGCCTGTCATATAGACATTTTTTTATCTTGGGAGCTCATTAAACTTTTATTCGTGGACAAGGAGTACAATGTAAAAAAAAAGTTTGAGAAACGCTGGTCTATTCTATTGTAAGAGTAGTGTCTTGGACTATTCGGCCACCGAAGTGGGTTACCCAGATGCTGATATTACAGCTTGTTTAGAGAGACGTAGAGTGAGAAATTGTTTTCCGTATTTTCAGATAAGCACTTCTATGCGCGTTAAAGCTGCCATATAAATAATTATAAGAATAAGATAATGTAGGGCAACGGCTGTGTCATATCGCCCTACTATGCAGACAAGGAGGTGAGAGAGATAGATTCGCAAACGACTTAAGTCAACATTTCAAAAAGTCTAAGCAAAATAAACGCGCTCTTTCCGTCCCAGCTTCAAGTTTTTATTTCCTATCCCGAAACTAGCAGGTCTGTTTAAACAACCGCTATGAAGAGCTTCGATGACCACCAGCTATTCTGCATGTTCTAAACAAATTCTTTTTACTTTTTTGCGACGCGTTTAACTGCTCGTTCGGACTAAACGTATTTTAATTAAGCTAATGGTGTAAATAAACGGATGGTATAAGTTAAAAGAAAATGTACCCGTACCTTTATGAAAAAGCACTCTCAGTTTACGCGTTTTGGATTTGAACCTTGATCTCTCCACTACCCGCAAAGACGACGAATATGATATTTAGTTTGTGTGCCCGCCAATACGAGTCTATTTTATTTTCTTACTTATTCCTTGGAAGTGTCCTTTCTTTTACAAAATGTAAAAATCTCTTATAAATTATATACCCGTACAGCTATATCAAATGTAAAACAGATTTTATTTTATTTTACACATCGCAATCTAGGAGTACCGCAGGGTGATTCATATAATTATAGGCCCCAAATTGAACAAAAGGATGAAGTCCGTAGTCTTGAAAACTATTAGCATAAAAGTTAACTTTTTTATGGGTTTACAAACTCAGTAGAGGTAGCGAATTTATTGATCGAGATTAATTCACTTTTTAAACACCAGGAACAAACAAATTAGTCATTTTTGGTTAAGTTTGGCACCAACCAGCACCTTAATCTTATCAGATTTTGGGTGACTCCCCGTTTGCCACTCATTAACTGGTTTTAAATGAATACATAATTTCTTATAAAGAAGGAAAATACTATATATTTATAAAATAATATATACTGGTTACGTTTTATAATGCTTTTATAGATTACATTTAATAACGTGGCAAAATATTTCTTATGTGGTTTAGTGGTCAGAGTTACTGGCTACAAATCCAGAAGCCCCGGGTTTGATCCCCTGCTCTTACAGATTTTCAGTGGCGCAATGGGTCTGTAACGGGGTCAACTCAGCCTTATGAGGAAATAAGATGTAGCTTGAATGACAAAGTGGTGGATACAGTCTAAAAAACTGAGATAAATGGCCGGAGGATTCCTGTGCTGGTAACATGATTCCCATCCATGGAAAGTAGCACTATCTTAGCCAAAATATTACGATTGTTCGGTCACAAAGCGTCGATTGCAGGCTAACTCATTGAAGGTTTTTTTAATGTAGGCAAAATGTTAACAATAATAACGATACAACATTTAAAGTAGGATAAACTACAGTTAACTCTAAACTGAAAAAAAAAATATCAATGGGAAAGGGATATGAAGGTAGCTTAGAGCGGTGTTTTTCAAACCGTAGCTATCTCAGGCTTCGTAAGGCAGTTTTATATTATTTATTTGTTTCTCACAATATAAAATAGAATCAGTAATTAGGTTACTAATTTTTTCAAGTCTGAATAAATTGCCTTTTTGAAAGGCGCAGCCAGGACAGGTTATATTTTCCGTTTCTTCTAATATTCATAGAATGCATGCTATTACATATGGAACAAATCATGTTTATGTCAGTGCCAACGAATCATCTTGGGAAGAGAAATAACAACTAACCTAATGGAAATTTCAGGGAAAAGAAATTACAAAATTATTGATTGAAATATTCATGGCATAAGGAATCAAGCTTTGAAATTTTTCACGAACTTTATAACATATCTTTGTGAGAAAATCTTTTCATTGTATACTGCTACAAAAACTACATTTAGAAACAAATCAAATATAGAAGATGATCTGCGCTTAAAGGTAACAACCATAACTTCAAATATGTAAGCTATATGTGATCAAAAGTAAACCCACCAGAGTCACAAATAAATATATATTGATTTAAATTTTAAATTTTGCAAGTGGTACTTTTTACACAAGTAAGTAGATTTGAAACGTGTAGTTTCTTTGAATATTTATAATATCTAGTCAAGTAATGAGTTTTAATTGACTTGTAAAATGTAACTATCGTTACTAAATGTTCATATTATTACTGTACATTTTTATGAGGACTAAAGCATTTTTTTTTTTTTGTAGAAGAGCTCCTTCTGTTTAAAAAGTTGGCAAACCCCTGGTTTATAGGGGTGACACTCGCATTAGCATGAATATGTAATTAGAAAACTACGTTGATAAGTCACAAATACAGAAGACCACCACTCAAAGTAATCGGCCAAGATCCAAACCCTGACCTGACAGTCACCGACAATTCTGTATATCGCGAGTATGACGTAGGGTTCGGCCAGACTGCCAAGCGCGCAAGCGACTGGGTGGCCAAAATTGCGAGCGCGCGAGCGAGCGAGCGCGTAATTAGCGGACCCTAGTTAGATTATTATTAGCACCGCGTCTTACTACCCGTTCGGGTTATACGCACTTACGCTAATGTGTAATGGTAGGGTGATTGTGAGATGAAATGAAGGACCTACAGTTTAACGTGGAATCCGAACCACGGTGGAGGCCTGGCTTTCCCCACATTCACAAGATGTCTTGCTAGAGGTGAAGGAAGGGTTTGGTAATCAGATAAATCTGTGCCGGGACCGAGGATTGAGCCCCAGACCTCCAGCACAAAAGTCTAACACCTTACCCCTAGACCGCCAGGTCACCGGGCCATTAATAGCAAGTGTGTTAAACCTATCACTGATAGAAAAAAGTCAAATATCA
Organism: Timema cristinae; assembly: GCA_039000515.1. NCBI lineage: Eukaryota > Metazoa > Arthropoda > Insecta > Phasmatodea > Timematidae > Timema > Timema cristinae. The sequence continues at coordinate 84,005,168 of JBCFYV010011172.1, forward strand.
TGTCAAAATGAGAAGTTTCCCCAGCACTCAATGAACCAACATACAATAATATTGCTTAGCGCCTGTAAACTAGACTGTACCGGGTCGAGCGCGCGCGCTTGAAAAATAGAACCAGTTCTATCTTTCAAGCGCGCGCGCTCGCTCGCTCGCTCGCTCCAGTGTGGCCACCCCCCATTACAACCAATGTGTTCTATTTTATATTTTAGTCGCTCGCGCGCTCAGTCTGGCCGTACCCGTAGTGTGAACCTCGGGGGGGACGGGGGTAGAGAGTGTCAAATGAGATTAAACCTCTCGCTCCTAACTATTGGCGATGATAGTGGAAATAGGGGGTGATGAGGCTTGTTTTCGCTCATAAAGCACTAATTAGGTATCACTAATTAAGACCTATGAAATCTGCAATTCGATACATTGTAACCAACTGGTCTAAGGCATCACTCTCGCAAAAGATTTGACATTTCTTCCAAAATTGTTTTACACTCTCCCTCCCCACCAATGTGGATCATTCAAAATTCGGCCTTCCTCACTTCCGACCCAATTATGTAAATATGCGGCTAAGCCCGAACAGATAGTAAAACGCGTGAATAGATTAAAAAAAAAAAAGATGATAATACATTAATTTTATGGATGGTAATCAAACCCAAGGAGTGACTCCGCTAGCTTAGAGGCAGACCTATACATTTTCCCCTGTGATATCTTCTCCCCTACATTCAAATGTTAGAACGCTATCTATAGCCAGTGCAACTTTTACCGATTATAAGTGGTAATATCAATTTTGACGGCAGATCAAGTAAAGAAATATCTAAGAATTCCAAATAAAGCATGCGTGTTCAAAAAATAAACTAGAATAAACAAGAGCATATGAAACATACTAAAGGTCAAATGTTTGGGCTCTAAAAGTGGCCTATTGATGGAATATTTAGGATAGCAACAACAAATGGGAGGAGGTCATACAGACATAAAAAACAATAGCTCTCAAGTCGATACCACGCAAGTGGAGACCCCTCACAAGAGTAGCGTTGTGGCTCCTTAAACTTGTGACGCAGTTCAAATTTGTAAAACAAAAAAGGATGTGTGGGAGACGTCAAGGACGAGCCAAGCGGTTGGAGGGAACATCAATAATACATCGTGTTCCAGAATACAGGACGTGAGGAAATTCAAATGACTCGGAGATGCCAGTCGGAAAACTTCTCGGGGTGTTGTAAGAGGGGAGAGAAAACGTTGGGCCAGCAGCTTGAGTTGGATAAGGATAAGGTCACAAGAGTGTGCTTTTCACGGACTTGGAGAATATCACGAACGTCCAACCATCTTGCTGATAGCCTGTGTGTCAGACTTTGAACGACAGACTCTTTTAATTTCTCATTTAAAGACAGTATTGCAATCTTGAAAATTCTCGACCTCAAGATTACGATGAGCCCCAAACACAAAATTGTTGGTTTTACATATGTGTTTGTACCCATAGCCTTCTGTCCGTGACTGGGGATTCACCTAAAATTGTTTCGATCGATTTAGCTCTAGCTTGATATTTGAATGGTGGATTGTCATTCCTCAAGGCGAAATAGTGATTTTAATTATATCCCCTGAAATGAAGGGTAGTACTGATAAAAGTTTTTTGAAAATTCGAAATATTTTGAAAAGAGCTCTAATGGTTTGATTACAAATGAATATTTGATGAAAGACCTACATGGTAAATTACAATATGTGGTTTTTTCAAAGGAAAATTGATTTAAGAATAGTTTAATAACGACTAGTTTTTGAAAATTTGAGATTTTTTAAAGTGGTTCTGACAGCGTTTTATGCAATTTTATGAGGTTATTTGTTTTATTATTGAGGCGGTGTGGGCTAGAAAAACTAGTTACCATTTTTTGTCCTATAGTAATTAGTGAAAGATCGACTGAAGAAAAATTAAATGTTTTTAGTGATAATTTGACCACTAACACGCAAATTTTACTATCGCTGCGTATCAGATCTACATCCTTCATTCAATGGTTTAGCCGATCTTTGAAATATTTTGTTTTGGAATCATAGAGAATAGGTCGTTTTATTAATCCAATTGATAAAAATGCACTATCTCTTGAAATTGTATCATTATTAATTATATCAGTTAGTGTTTGAACATTGGTTTAAATAAACTGTAGAAAACGGTCTGATATGACCACCCAAGTGCGTAAGAAAGGCAGCACTCTCGCATTCGTATTTCTATTAACCTTGAGATACAGTGTAACATTCTCCGTCAGTCTGGTCGTTGTAGTATTATCTCTAATGGTTGTGTTAACAACGTGTTCTTCTCGTCTTGTTCATAAGTGAAAAATACATGTGTGTGGCCCGTAGCCTAAGCTAACTTTCTTCAAGAGGGATCGCAATTTCTTCGTAATTTTCTTTCTTGGAATGAAAATATGTTCGTAACTTGGGAATATCGTTTTGACTTTTCTTCGTTTTAAATTGTGTTACAAAACTTTAAGAGTAGGCTTACTAAAACACAATATAAAAATACAGACTACAATATAAATAGCTGTGTGTTAAAAGTGACAGTTATTTTGAAAAATAAATTATAACTTCTCTATATACAATATTTTTACTCTCGATTATTGGTGCTAATTAAGAAAGAAGACGAATAAAATACAGTAAATAATTGGTTGTTAAATAGCTAAAACAAATTAAAATTACATAGAAATGTAAAATTCTACTGTAGGCCTATGGAAAAGGAAATATTTACTTTCAATATTTTTGGCCTAATTCAATCCACTATTTTGAATCCACAATATTAAATTTTCGATTTTATGACATTTCTAAAGAACATTATCTTAAAACCTATTGTCAGGGAAAATTTTATATTTTTAGGGTGTTTAGAAGTGTTCCAATAATTCATGCGGACAAAAAAAAAATCCAAACTATCGAATTATGATGTTCAATATCCGAGTGCACTCTTTAAGCTTATGTAATTTTCAAACCAAGAATAAATATGTCACCCAATCAATTTTACAAACAATATTTGAAACCTAAACATTATCACAGCCCATAAATTGAATTCATGAACGAACGCAACACATACACAAACACAAACACAAATACACATATACATACAAACAAACTAATAATACACATCCTATATTATTTATATGATTTATTGATTATTAGCTGCCAGTGTCAGACTTTCCAGAGTTTATGAGTTAAAACTCTGGACAGGCTAAAATGTTGTGTTCTACAGCCACCATTTTTTTAAGGTAGCTTAGTATCGAATATAAATAAATCAAGGAACCTTTAAAAGTTGATACAATAAAAACCCAATTATCATATCCGAGAAAAATAAAAAAAAATGTAGTTATCTTGAAAAAAAATGGCGGACGTAATTTGTAATTAGTCTATATGTTAATCGGACGTCAAAGTTATATCAGGATGTGGAATTTCAGCAGAACAATTGTACAGTGGTTTGGGCGTGATTGAACAGCAAATAAAAAAAAAGAAGAGATTTGATTATTATATAATTAGTAGTGTAAAAGTTAAAAAAAAAAAACACGAGGTGTATAACCACTAGCTTCCCTAAATGGTAATACAAAGTTTAAAATGTTCATGTTCCTTCATTTGGCGTCCTTCCACACCAGCAATTAAACAGTTTAATACTTGATGCTCACAACGTGTGTGGTAACAAAATCTAAGGTCTCCCAAAGAAAGTGGTTTGTACCAAGTTTACCTTTCTATGTTTCTTGGATCTTTATCCAACCGAATAGGTAAGCACAATGTCTAATGAGCAGGCTCACTATAGATGTAAAAAAGAGGCTAAGGTGAAAGCCATAAAGATTTGCCTTACTAATTATTTAAAGTTTAGAAATGCTTGGTTAAGTGAGTTTAAAAATGCACTTCCTAGTTGACACGTAGTCCAAGGCATTATGATCAACATATGTGATTTCTAATAATACACCCGAGGCGCACACCTTGGGGTTTCATTTTTATTATTATTATTATTATTTAGCACCACGTCTTACTACCCGTTCGGGTTATACGCTTTAAGTACTAATTACGCTAATGGATTAGGAATTGGGAAGGTTGAATTAGAGGAAGTGAACCCGCATTTGCATGGAGGGAGAGTGGAAAACCATTTAGGAAAAAAACCTCAGTTCGCCTGACCGAGATTCGAACCTCGATCTCCCCATCCTCAGCAGTCGAGCTTAACACGACTAGCGCGTTAGCCAACTACGCCACCGAGGTGGGTTTGGGGTTACAATAACTACACTTGAGAAGTGCCACCTTTCTATTTTCCTTGGGTTTGGAATACAACACACTGTAGGTCACAGGGTTTAAGACGTCAATATCTAAATATGCATTAAACTCCGTTTATAGTTAACCACTATGGACCAATTTATTTGGTTTACAATGTATAAAGATTTTGAAAGTCAACTATGTGTAGATCTTTTTGTTAAGGAATCACAATTTGTCTAATAATATGAATACAAAACAACCAACACAAAATATAGTTTCTCTTTGAATTTAAGATTGAACTGTATCATGTGATTACTCTTTGGATTGTAGTTGAGTTGCCGATCAAGTAAGAAAGAAAAAAACAAATTCTACATTCCTGGTTTGTTGATATTTTCAAACCCCTTGTTGCCAAGAAGACTTGCGTTAAATTATAATAATACTTAGCACCACGTCTTACTATCCATTTAGGCTATAGGCCTACGCTTAGTTACTAATTACGCTAGTGGGTTAGGAATTGCGAAGGTTGAATATAGATGAAGTGAACCCACATTTTCGCCGAGGAACAGTGGAAAAACATTTAGTAAGCCCCTTCCCCAGAGCGAAATTCGAACCTCGATCTCCCCGTCCTCGGCAATCCAGCTCAACACGAAACTAGCACGTTAGCCAACTACACCACCAAGGCAGTTTTATACTTTAAAAGTTCAAATATTAGAATCGTTTCAAATTTAAAAAGCAAATGTAGTGTAAGTAGCGTACCGCAGAAAACAAACCTCCGACGCCGCTGGTGACCGTGAACCACTCGATATGACTTGTGACACAGCCTTGTAAACACATGGAAAACGCAATCAGCTTGACCTAATTGTGTTAATGACCTGACTCACACAAATATGGCGGTTATTTAACATGCGTTCACGGTGGTTTGCTGCTTTATTTGTAATGAGGTTTTATTCAATGTATAGATAGTAAATTACTGGGTAACATTGGGAAAAGACCAGACTGTTATTAAGTAATTGTAATAGTTATCTGATATCCATGGTAACATTCTAGGTAACAACAAAAGCTATATTCAAGGGAAACCCCAATTTCCCTTTTCTAATACGTCTTACTCTCACCAATATTGAAAGGAGAGAATATATTATATGCCCAAACTTCAAGAGCAGGGGAGCTAATAGACTTAGCAATGATCCTATTAGCATCGGTGAGTACGTGGATAAAGGCGTTAAACTCGTTTGGTCTAGTGTGAGGGTGACAGTGAGGTCAAGACTCGAGTCCCGTCAGGGTGTAGCTAAAATGGATTTTATATTTGGCTTTCTCCACTCCCAATACACAAAAGCAAATACATTTATTAAATGCTCTACCTTACTCATCCCTAGTCCACTAGTTTAAATAAATGGGGATGCATATATATAGGATGGGTAGTAAGACGAGGTGCAATAAAATAAACTCCCAAGGTATATTTGGTGTTTCTTAGCCACTAAATAGTTTATTGGAAGTGATACGAACATTATTATACTTTTCCTGGAATAGTTATTTAATATTTAGTCATATTAATTTATTCGGAAAGAAAGTTCAGATCGTGTCATATTCCCATTTCAAGGACCTTGAATAAATGTACAAACTAGTATCTAAAAACCGACCACTTTTAGTGTAAAGTTCTGTACTTCATGTTATCAGACGCGCCAAGCAGCGAGGCACTTGGGGATGGCGAGCCGGGGATGGCCTTTATCTCCACAGTTAATGTCTGTTCACGGTAGGAATTGACTTCTGAAAGGCCTTTTTCCTTACCATAAATCTATTATATAGTAGGATATTGGTAGGAAAAAAGACCTTTCAGAGAGTAATTCCTACCGTGAATGGAATATAGGTTTATCTTCCTCATGCGCAGAATTTGATATTGTATAGATAGTGTAGAGCAGTGAGACACAACCTTTCACGACTAGAGTGACAATCTGCATAATGCAGCAAACGATGTGAGCCGTAAGTAAATAAAAAACTAATGACAATGTTAAAAAACACATACACATTTTTTTACTTTTTTTTAGAATTATTATACAAGCACAATAAAGTTTAATTATAATCATACTAATCAGGGCCACTTCAAACAACATTTTTATGCACGGGCGAGTTTAAATTCTGGTACCCCTTTTTCTATTATATATTATGGTCCAAACATTGTCTTATAGCCCTGAAAGGAAATCATTACGAGACAAAAATTCATAGACGTCCGTGTTCATTGTTTTTCCTGATTACAGTATTGCTAATAGGAATTGTATGCAGGTTATATAAAAATATTATTTATACTCCTCTCAAGGATTAATGAACATCGATAAGATGATGACATTCAGATTTATCTAAAAAGTCCCAGGAATAATATTACAACAGAAAATGAAGGCTCACGACCTAATCATTTTAGTTTGTTTTATATGAAAATTTTATTTCTAGCCATTATTTAAGACAATGTAAGTTTATTTCTACCCATTATTTAAGACAATGTAATTTTATTTCCACCCATTATTTAAGACAATGTAATTTTATTTCTAGCCATGATTTGAGACAAGAAGAAAATATGTATTTTATTTTGGTTTAAAAGATTAACAAGATTAGCAAATGCCAGCAGTTTCTACTCAACACAACATTACAAGGCTTAGGCAGTTTGTTGTCTAAGGTTGCTAAGCAAGTGTACAAACTGTATACGGCATAATAGTCCTAATCATGATACATTTCAAATATGTGAAAGCAATTTACACACTTTATGTTTTAACAAATATTATAATTAAGACAGCATAAGCACCCCAGGCGGTATCCCGATTCACCCGCCGCATGACTCTCGATAATGCAGCTCAGCGTCGAGTTATTTTCTACTATATATTTAAAAGGTCAGTGAAATTGACGGGCAGGCCAAGGATTGAACCACACTGGTGTGGATTGTGAAAGAAGACTGAAAACTAAAAACAGGATGGAAGGGAGGGGGAAGAAAGATAAGACCTCCTCACTATTCAATATTTATCCTGGTATCACGCCATTTGGAGAAAAAAAAAACACGAAAAAAACTGTACGTAATCGAACGCCATAAGCGCAGAGATAGTGATATGGTAACTACTTTGAACAGGAAAAGAACCCAATATAATCGTAAAACACGCCTTAAAAGCGCCTTTAATAGCAGGCCTAGCACAGCTTCCGGCTCACGCAAGATATGGGAGTAAAAGGGAAAAGATACGATTACTCGGTGACGATGGGGGACAGAGTGACAAAGTTTATTGTTAATATCTACAGTATGTCCCTATTATGACAGAATGGAGATTTTTGCGCAGTGCTTATCTGTGAAGCCATTATAAAATGGTCAAAAACGTCATTTTCAATGAAGTTTTTATTCAAATGTAATCTAATATTTCAACAATGTTCAGTATTAGGAGCTTACATTAACTCTTTATTCCTGGTGACCTGGTGGTCTAGGGGTAAGGTGTCAGACTTATGTGCTGGGGGTCCTAGGTTCAATCCTCGGCCCCAGCACAGATTTATCTGATTGCCAAACCCTTCATCCAGCTCTGACAAGACGTGTATTAATCACAACTTGTGAATGTGTGGAGTGCTAGGCTTCACCGTGGTTCAGATCCCACGTTAAACTGTAGGTCCTTCATTTCATCTCACAATCATCGTAAGTGCTTATAGCCAAAACGGGTAGTAAGACGCGGTGCTAATAATAAACTCTTTATATCCATTAATGTTTAATCATAGATTATCCACGTGCACTAGTGTTGTGTAAATTTACGATTTCGAACCGACTGTATCACAGAGTTGATTGGCATGTGATGCACGTTCTTAAATGTTCTCTAAAAGCCTTTATTTTACACAAAAATGTTAATATTCAGGTAAATAATAGTACAAACGAAGCACAAACAACTAGAAAAATAAAATCGGCAATTTGATGGGCTAACGTGTTTTGTCAATCAAAGAATAAAATGTTGTGAATAAGGGAAACAAAGATTTGACATGACACCGACAAATTAACAGGAAAAATTGAACATCAAATGGCGAATCTTTTAACTCGATAAAATGAGCCAATTGAAGACAAGGTACAATAAAAAGAATACGTAGAATAAACGGATGTGTGTGTATATGACTCTTCCAAGAAGTTATAAAATTATATGAGATTTTCAGAGGGTCTCCATTTAACATACTAACTAACATCTTATAACATGCTACTTCTTTCTTTTAAAAATTATTTTTATTTCAGATTTTGTTATTTTTGCATCTTTAATTTTAAATAAATATGCCTTTGCCTCCCTCCTTGTTTTGTGAATGTATAATGTGTAGGCCTATGTGTTATATTGTTTGACCTATGCGTCGTATTTTAGCCTAAATTTGAAAACATGGTCCTATAAATACAATCAATTTTTATACAAGCTCTTCATTTTGGTGGGAAAATGTTATTTAAAACAAGCCTTAACCGAGTACCGTATATTTTACATATGTAGAGTAGAAAGAGTTTAGTTGTAATTGGACAAAGGTGGCTACTATATAAAAAATAATTAAAATAAAATCAGGCGTGTGTAAGTTCATCATTTTCAATTTCGAATCGAATCCGAATCTTGGCTGAATGAATCAAATTTAGGCTTACTGTGATAATGTTTTAAAACGAATCTCTGTTGACTATTTTACCATGCTAAATTTCCGAATCCAATCCAATGATAAAATATTTTTAAAAGTTTGATATACCATTTTAGATCAATTTTAGGTTTATTAAAACAAATGAATAGCACTAATCTCGAAAAGTGAAAAATCAAATAAAGATCACACCAATTTTGTAATCATAGTACAAGATATTCAGCGTGAAAAACAATTGTCCACCACGTCATTCCTTCACGACCTGGAACTCAAGTTAATATTTCTATTTATTCTACCAGACAACTGGTTTTGGGATGATTATTTTATTTTGCTAAGTAAGAATGAAATGTATATTCGAGTTTTGAGCTTAATCCATCGAATCCGAATCCAAGTCTTTTTAAATTTTGATGGTTTTCACAGGTATAGTAAAAACAAAAGCATGTTAAATTGGAATAAATACTTGTTTAGAATTTAGATACATAATAATTAGACCTCGGATATTTAGGTATTAAAAATTTAAATTTCAGGTGCCTAAAATAGGCTCTCGAAGTGAGTTAATTAGAGTAATTAGGCTGTTAAAACAAAAAATAGGCCATAAAAATAACTTCAGAAAAAACTAAAAGTTTAAAGATAACACTGCTATTATTCCATCTTAAAAAAAAACTAATTTCAAATATTTACAAAAAATTTGCCATAGTTGGCCTCATATTAGATTTTTAACAATTTTTATAAACTTTCCACTACAAAGATTTAGCGTTATATGAACTTGTTTACTATGTTCTTTGGTGGACAGAGATGCGTCTCTTTACTCGTTGTTTCTTTCACATTGTATCTTTTTTATTTGTGCTCTTTAGTGGAATGTTTCAGAAACAATGTATATTATTTCATTTCACAAATCTTACTAATTTTTGGTCAATGTCTCTATTTTAAGATAAAAAGAGAGCGAATGTTTGTACGATGAACCATGCTATTTACTTTACTTTATTATCCTACAGCATCTTATCACCCGGTTAGTATATTAACATTCATTTATAATTAAAGGGTAGCAATGGGTAAGGTAAACTTTAGAGGATAGGTGCAAGCATTTATGTGGATAAGAGAGTGGAAAACCATTTAGGAAAAAAAACATCGTCGATACACCCAGCCGGGAATCAACCCCCGACCAGACTAAACGAGTTTAACTTTTAGTTCACATGCCCACCGATTCGGATATGATAACTAAAATAAAAGTAATGAATAAAAGTCATTGCATATTTAACTTACGTGACTTTTCATGAATTTTATTAACCTTGTAGTAACATCAATTTACCTGAAAAAAAAAAATTACAGTGATTTTTCATGATCATTTAAATTTGGAAATAACAGGGAAAAGATATAAGTATGTCCCTTTACAGAGGAAACGAAGACCATTAAGTCAATATTACTTTTGTGTGTGTGTGTTCTTAGAACAAGTCTCACTACTTGATCAGTTTTAATTTAGATAAAGTGGACCCGCTTTTGCGTGGAGATCTGGAGGAAAACAATTAGGGATAGTCATACAAAGAACAACCGGCCGGGATTATAGCCCCATCTGTCGATCATCTGAGCCCAACCTATTCAGAGAGTGCCGTCTTAGACCATGCGTCCGCCGAGGTAGGTTTATTGTCTTGTTCGGTTTGCCGATGACGGGGCAGTCAGAGAGATAAAAAAAAACCTGGACAGTGTGTTAAGGATTTTTCTCCACTCAAATACTACCTTCCTTACCCCTACTCCATTAGAGTAAATATGCAGATATCTCTGATGAGTAGTCAGACGCGGAGCAGTGGAAGATCAAATTATTAACGTCTGTTTTAACTGTTGTTATGAACCAATGGGCTTAGAGACTCAAATCCTGGTAAATCGTTTATATTTAACTTATCCTATCAACCCCTCGCCCCCTTTCAGACGCACCAAAACAACGATAAGAATATTAAACAAAAAAAAACTAAGTAAATGGTACGATTCACCACACATACTTTCTCTCTATTTTATCTTAAGATAGAGACATTTACTTCGAATTCGTAAGATTTGTGAAACGAAATAATATACATTTTTGCAGAAACACTCCACCAAAGAGCATAAATGAAATAATGTACATTCCTTGAGAAATATTGATAAAAGAGAAAAATCTCTGTCCACCAAAGAAATCAACATCAATTTCAAATAACAAAGACATAGTTCAGAAACTGTTGGTTTTATAAAAATAAATTTCAAATAAAGATGTGTATTTCTAAAAGTACCACAACTTTACAATGAGAAGTTATTTTGTTTCTAAAATAAGTTCAAGGATAGGCTCAAATTTGGAAACTCCTGCTTATGTAAAGTACCCTTAAAGTAATTTTTATGGGAAAGTGACAAAAATATTATCATTTTATTTGTTGGTTAAAAAGTGCCTAGATACCAAATGTAATCAAAATCATTAAAGTGTATTTAGAAAAAATATTTTTTTTCTCTTTTTGCCCTTCAGAAACCAACCTAATCTATATCTAATTCAAAAAAACTCTTTGGGGAACTTAAATAAATTCTAGATAAGTTTTAGTCTGATCGATAAATTGGTTTCGGCTCTAGGTCAAGATAGATAGACAGATGGCACCGTGAAAACAACTTTTTCGAGTTTATGGGGTCATGAAACGTCAACATTTATCAAAATCTCGAGTTCAATTTTTTTTTTGACGATCACAATACTCCTCTCTCTGATGGAGGAAGTAAAAACTTATTCCTAAATAATGCATTATAACAAGTTGTAAGAGGAAAGTGTCATTCTCACTCCCCCTATTAAAAAAAATCGCTTAGAAATGAAGTGCAACATTAATACAGAATATTGAAGATGTGTCGACTGTCGATTGACTAGACTAACTTTAATATCAATCTTACGACTTAATATCCAAAAGATATATCATTATAACAATTATATCCCTTCGCCCCCTCCCCCGTCCACACCGCGCGAACCAAATTTCTATATGCACCATTGTAGAATAGTTTATTTCAAATCGTGAATTACCACTTTGACTTATTACAATAATAATAATATAATCAAAATTTCAAAATGTAGACTAAAGAATTTTATTATAGTTTATTTTTGAAAAACGAGACGTGAAAACAAAATAATTTTACTTAATTTTGTATATTAACATTATATGAAATTAGTATACTACTTTAAGATATTGCTTTACAACTATGCATACATAGTTCACTTTTAGTTCACGGATAATGTTATTAAAGTAATGAATAAAATTAAAATACTTTAGAGTGAAATTAATTTCTAAAATAATATTAAAACAATACAAAAATCTGTGTAAAATGTCAGCAAAGCGAAAGTTACTAAACACTTTTTATTATTATTTCTAGACAAGTAATTCAAATCATTTTGCTACACTCTGCTATAATTAAATATGGATCTCTTGACAGAGAAGCACTTTTCGCTTGATCCAATTAATGTCACACGGATGTAAATGCGTCTCCATTAAGGGTAGGCGACACTAAAAGGGAAGTGCCCCTGTTTTCACTTCGGTACCTTCCCCTACCGTTCAACCTCACTCACCAATCAATTTCACTTTTTTTTCACTACAATCTCACTCAGAGAGACATGTCGGTTAAAAAAACAAACAAAAAACTTATAAAATAGTTGAAAAATTGTAAAAAAAAAAGTTACACACACTATGATTATATTTCATTGATATTTTTACTTTACAGTATCAAGAAAAAGTTTTGTATCCGTGAAAACTTTCGAATTAGAGATTATGATGAATCTCACCATTTTAAGTGCCACCAACTTAAAACATTGATCTTAAAGTTATGTCTGTCACATGTATGTCCGTCTTACGGTTGGAGTAGAAACGGTTTGATGGATTTGATTCAAACTTGATATTTATGGTAATGTCTCAGGAAGTTCTTTATTTTGATTCTAAACCTCAAACCAAAGGTAGGTGTGTGATGAATGTTTTTTTATCTGCAACTATTTTGTTTAATATGGCTATTTGGGGAGTACTCGACACTTGATTTTAGGGGAGAATTCGTTTAAGGGTAGTTTACTAATGACCTGTTTTTTAAAACTGTTTCACAAACTCTAGTATAGATATATACTAGAAAGTATGTATGAGTGTGTCGTAACATTAATTTTAGCTTATGTTCCTATTCGTATTTTCATATTTCACGAAACCAAAACCACGAACAAGCGCCCTTTTCTGGAAACGTTTTGGTAAAACTAAATGTAGTTATTTATATATATTTTATTAATATTTTTCTGTAAATTTAAAAATGTCAATACACTATATTAACTTATTTTACGTCATGTAAAGTTCATTTTAATCTACAAGTTTATCTTATTGTAATTTAATACTCTAGTTTTTAATTATCTTGTAAAATATATATATATTTTTACATTTAAAACTCTCTCTTGGCTATTTTTATTGTTCCACAAATTTTCTGTGATTCAATAAAAGTAAAGTAATTTTACAAGTTTGTTATTCTCATTTTATATCGACTGATCAAATAATTATGATTATATAATTCATAACATTATATCTGCCAAACAATAATCCTCACCTTACAACTTGGTTTTCTAACGCCATATATCCTGGTATTATATTGGTGTGGTTTTTAATTTGGTTCAAATTGTTTTAACAGTTTATAATATTATAATGCCAAAAGTGTTGGACATTACATTATCTAACTATTTTTATCTATCTAATAAGTCTGTAATCCAATAAATCACCACTTCTCCTTTCAGGTCTTATTTTATCCTTTTACACAAATATTAAAAATTTTGGTGGCAGCTTCGGGACGCGGCACTGGGTTAAGTTCATTTTTAAGCAATCCGGTTATAAGTTTGTTTTTAAATGAATATTTATTTAATAAAAACTCCAGTGCACCAATACATGACAAATAGCTTAGCTGGCTCGTATATTTAGGTCAACTATGAAGAGTTCAGGGCTATTTTCCTTCATTCGCAAATGGTGAAGAAATATATAATCAACTTTATGTTCTATTCCTTGAGACTAGTTTTGGATGTATAAGCTCGATATTTTAAATTGTATACAGGAATTACCCTGTCTTTAAGCGGACGCATGGCTGGTTGAATTTACAGACTCTCTAGAGATGGAAGCGATGGTATTTCGACCCAGAGTGTACTGAGATAGATAGCATCGTACCACCCGGTTAGAGCTTCTATCTAATGACGTCACGCGGCCTCGTCTAATAAAAGGGACCTCACAGTTTAATTTAAATCAAAAGATATGTCTTTCTGCAGAGTTCAAAGCCCACACAAATGAACATACATGTTGCAACAATATTCTCCACATATTTTCGATTCAATGGAATAGAATGTTGTAGAATTCGACCGCAGATCTAAGGGATATTCGTCCAATTCCAGATTGTGCCTTTTTTAAATTTCTCTCAAACCCTCAGTATTGTGATGGGTAAAAAATCTATCTCGAGATTTTGATAAATGTCGACGTTTCATGACCCCCCCTGAAACTAAAAAAGTTGTTTTCGCAATGCCGCCTCGCCTGTCTGATCTCTCTCTATTTATATATATAAATACATAATCTCGGCCTACAACCGAAACCATTTTACCGAGCGGGCTAAAACTTGGCACCGAGGGTTTTTATAAGGTCCATCTGAGTATAGTTTACAGAAGGGCCAAAAGAGATCAAATGGATTTGATCAAAATTCGCTATAACATCCTCATTTAGGCACTGTTTAACATTACAAACCAAATGGCAGTTCTCATTTTCCCATAAACGTGTCTTTGAGAGTACTTTACATAAGCGGATATATCAAATTTTGATCGTATCCCCGCAACTATTTGAGATAAAATTTAACATTTAATGTTAAAGTTGTAGTCCTATTGAAAATAAAAATATTTTATTTTAAATATATTTAAAAAAAACGTAGTTTCTGAGATATAAGGATATGGCCTATATTTATTTTCATTCAGATCCTTAAAACGTGAAATTGACTGTTATGTTCTTTGGTAGATAGAGATGTTCCTCTTTTCTTAATGCTCCTAGAACATTGTATACTATTTCATTCATGCTCTTTGATGTAGTTTTTCTGCAACAATGTATATTATTTCGTTTCACAAATCTTAATAGTTTTTAATAAATGTCTTGGTTTTAAGATAATAAAAAAGTGGGCAGTGGTGGATAAGCCACATTCAATGTGAGAGATCTGCAAATTGGGCATCATCAATTCGATAAAGATGGAATTGTAAACAGGTGTATTGGGAACTTTATAGAATATTAATTGAAAAGGAATACAATAAATCGCAGTAGACTTAAGTTTAGTATAAGCCGCCCAGCATAACGTTCACTACTCCATATAGTATGCCCTAGGTAAAATTAATTCTTAGTGATCGGGAGAGCAAGGTTAGTTTAGGCTAGGCTAGGTTATGTTAAGTAATGCTATGCTCGCAGTAACCAATCTACCTTGGGCAGAGTGAGCGGATGTTGGTAGCCTGGGATCAAAAGCAGTGCCCAGTGTAGGAAATACTTACGCCCGAGAAAGTCTGTGCGATGCGCCGTTCATTTTTTTTTTCTGTGCATCGCGTCTTACATATTTTATTTAGAAAAGAAAGTTGATTTGTGCAATGTTTCAAACGAATCAAAGTGGTTATTGTGTATAGCCATTAGATGAACATAACTTTAATTATGTGTGTATTTCACGTCTTACTACCTGTCAGAGATATTTGTAATAGGGTATGTATGAAGAAGATATAATTTAGATAAAATGTAACCCCATTTGCGTGAAGGAAGAGTGGTAAACCATTTGGGAAAACCACATTCGGTAATCCTGTTAGGATTTGAACCCTGACCTAAGCATCACCAAGACACCCGACTAAATGAGCCTGGCACTTAGACTATATTCATACCAGTGCGCGTTATAAAATTGGTTGGTTCAACCCCCAAAAAAAGTACCATTTAATATAAACTTTTATAGTGGACATAATTACATTTGCCCAACCTTTTGGGACAATCCAATATAAAGAGTCTTATCCACATAATAGTTACTGGATCTTCTTTCACATATTCATACATCAAGCCAAGTGATCTGAAGCTGTAGCTTTTGATAAGTTGTATCAATATTAATAAAATAATACTAACAATAAATGGTAAAACAACAATTCTGGCCATGAAAATAATGTTTGTGTTCTTTTAAAAGGCCCTATCTTTTGTAGTCTATTTTTGTTTGCGGGTCAGGTCATAAGCTACCCAGGGCCTTGGTACTGCCGACGCCTAATCTACTACTTCTATATCGAGACAATTTCAGAGCTCGAAATCATGCTGTAGTCATAATGAAGTAGTGGAGAACTATAAAGCTGCGTCCAGACTAGTGAGCCGAACCTCGAGCTGAGCTTCGTTAACGTTGGATAAATGGGCTTGTCGGAATGCTCGCATCAAGCAACCCAGTGAACGTCGGTAATTCTACGGACATCAAAGGATGTTATACTCCATTCACGGTAGGAATTACTCTCTGAAAGGTCTTTTTTCCTACCAATATCCTACTATATAATAGATTTCTGGTAGGGAAAAAGGCCTTTCAGAAAACAATTCCTACAGTGAACAGACTTTACGAGGCTCGGCTCAAAGCACACTGAACGGCGCTGCGAGCCAAACCACGAGCCGAACCACTTGCTACTTTAAATTATTGTTTATTTTTAATAAAAATTCCATCACACAAGTTTTAAATATTAGCTGAGCAGTTGAGTGTTGTGAATTTTTACCGCATCTTGAAATTTTGTTTGAAATTAATTTTTGTTTGTAAATGACATTTTAAATATTAACTGAAAATTAGTTTTATAATAGGCCGAGGGAAGTGAAAAAAAATTAATTTAATCTTTAAAATTTAAAAACAATATTTATAGTTGTATGACTTCCTGCGTGTTGTAAACTGTACAACGATAGTAATAATTTTTCTTAGAAAGTTTGTTTCACACTTAAAATAAGATTGAGAGAGGGGTCAACAAAGAACAGATTTGTAGCCCTAGGTAGATTTTGTGCGTAAATATTTTCCAGCCCGCTTCAGTGGTAGTTGTGGCAGAGTGGTCCAACGCGTCAATCTCATGTTAGACTGGCGTGCTCGGAGTTCGAATCCCGGTCAGCTCTATTGAAGGTGATTTTCCTATATGGTTTCCCACTCTCCTTCCACGCAAATGCGGATAGATTACCTCTAAAATGTTTTATGCTCATTTCTACCCCATAAGGTTAATTATCATATACCTTATCAATGATATATTCACTGTTAAAAGACCTTAAATAGGTATTGCAGACTGGTATAAAAGTAACCAGTTCTTAAGAAACGTATAAATGTTATTGCGAGTCGTTCCTGCACACTTTTGGATTTTCTCGAACGTGAACTTTTTTTTCCTTCCACTTTTGGCACAATCAAAATGATTAGATGCTTAATCACTTGGTGACATTCGAATTAAGTTTTTGTAGTGACCACTAATTTCTTGAAATTTAAGTTAGTTAAGCATACTATTTCCACTATATTCTGCTAACCTTAAGTACAGTTGAATTTGCCCTCTGGCATCCAAGGCTTAAGGAGAGGAATTAAAACCAGCTAAGGAACACTTATATTTAATCAACTTTTCTCTATCAATTTTCGTATTATACATAAATAGGCTGTTCAAGGCCTCACCTTGGAATTTCGTCTCTAGCTTCTATTAATCAACTCTTTGCTTAATTTCCCTGTTTACTATAATATTGTAATTTAATTTTTCCTCTTGACAACTCTGGATATGTCATAATCTACCTGTAACTTAATTCACCTGGTTTACTATAATTAATATCTTACCTAGTAATGTTTTACTTTTTGACATGTGACCTTGAAATATGATTTTTATCTTATTATTGTCTAATTTTAATATGTTTTTGTATTTTAACCTATCATATATCTTGTTCGTTTTATACCTGAGCTCATAACTTAATAATAATTTCAAAGTTATGGTTTCTTGATAATAGTTTAACATTATTATATTCAGTAATTTTTCTTTTAAATAATGAAATATATATTTATTCAGATTGTTTATATACATCCACTCAACTATGATAATCCCAGTTGTCTTTTGCTAATTAAATTTCTATCTTCATTTTTCCTTTTATTTCATTTCAATTATATATATTCATTTAGAATTAATCCTTTGTATTGTTTTTGGGTGTTCCTTGGATAATTAATTAGTATATTATAATTCTCCTTACTATATCACTATGAATGTAACTAATAAATATTAAAGTTTTATTAATTTATTAGAGAAACTTCAATCAACATGTTAAAGCTGTTTTTAACAATAAATATGTTATATAAGTCTGCAAAAATGTTTGTTTTTTGACAAAAGATTGTTATTTAAGAGGGTATTAATAGTTTTCCAACAACTTCAAAAAAGTTGTAAGTGATTAAAAACTCCTCTAAACATCCTTAAACCGCTAATAACAATGGTGTGAAGATTAAATGAATGAAAAAAAATCTTAAGATTCTTTCTTATATTAGTTTTACTCAGAAAAACCAAAATATTACTTTATTAGTGATAAAAAAAACTTTTCATGTATACATTTTGAACAGATTGTTAAAGCTATTGCTACAAAAATATATCATATGTAGACTATTTTTAATTTTCAAGCTACCCACTTCGGTGGCCGTGTGGCCTAACGTACTACTCGTGTGGTAGACTAAACTGCTGATAACGGGGAGATCTAGGTTCAAATCTCGTCGGGTGTACTGAGGATGATTTTTCCAAAATAGTTTTTTCACTCTCCTTCCAAGCAAATAAGAAATTTGTAAACCTCACTTTTTGAGTTTGGGGGCACATAAAACGTCAAGAGACATAATCTCGCTGTCGAAAAATGTTCAAGATAACAATAATTTAAGTAAAGACTGACAAACATTTAGTCCGTATGCCCAATAATGCAAGTATAATTTAGTTGAACGGAAACTAGGTTTCTGCTGATACACTATACATGAAGGGAAAATATTACTGCCTGTTTTAAATATTAATGTTGTAAAACAATACAAAACGTGATTACAACACGATGACCTTGAACAAACCATATAAATATATTATTTTAGAGAATTGGCTTCCATGAATATATTTACATCCGTAAGGGGCCAGTGAACACGTGATTTAATGTCATGCTAATTTGATTTGACGGGAAGGTCAGGCTTCGAATCACGGCCCAGTGTAATTAAAGAGGTATAAAGTAAATTATTTCCCACTCTATAACTCCTCGCAAATGCGGATACGTTTCCTCTCAATTCTAACTTCACCATTCCTACAAAAATAGCGGAATTCATTATGCGTCCAGCCAGTTCGTATAGCAAGATACAACAAAATGTTTGCTGCCGATAAATGTTTTTTTTTCCTCTGTGCTACAGAGGCGAGACGAGTTCGACAACTTTATTTGTGTACCACCGACGTAGGTTTCGAATAAGATCAACTTTAAGAAAATTTAATATACAAAATTACATAAAGTTTTGATATGTAGGATGTAAATTATAATCTTTGGGATTTACAAAGTACTTGAGATAAAATATTGACTTTTAGTTTTAAATTTTTTCATATGCATATGTCTAGGAAACTTAAAAGTAATTTTAAATTTGAAAAAAGTGAAAATAAAAGAAATATTTTTAAACTATTTTGTAAACCACCAAGATTACAAATAATTTGACATGCTTAATTCAAGTAAAGCTGAACTGTATTATAAAAACAGATTTGGTGCAAACTAAACCCATAAAAAATTGTTAGTACTTTAAATGTTTTTTTTTCGAACGATAACTTCTTAAATAACATAAAGAGAGATAAAATTCTCAATTTTATTATTTATCAAACAAATAGTTGCTACTATAACTTTGTATTAGATATAGTATATAATACAACTTTATAATAGATAGCCAGTTGCCTAGATAAAGATTAAAGACTATAAAACTTTACAGCTATACTTTCTCAAAAGTAAAAAAGTAATAATAGTTTAAGGTCAAAAGTTAATCTTGGAAAATGAAATAAACTTTGATCATCTGTCGATTAACATCTAGCTTAGGGGTGTGCGTTCAAGAATATTTACACTAGAGTTTAAAAAAAATAAAAATAAACGAGGGTTGACAAAACTTGCAAAAGAGAATGAATTAAGAAATATTTGGTTGTCAGTCCTTTCTTTTCCGGTTTATGAAGATAAATACTCGCATCGGTAGCTACGTGAAATAATATGTCAAGCATATCTAGTTTGACCTTTTAGAAATCATTCTTAAATAGATGTAAGGAGCGTTGTATTATATAAGATATTTTACACATCCATTAGTTTACAACCTGTGGCCTGGGTCAGTTTATTTTTCAAGATGTATTTTACATTAGCTTCATATATATCTTATAATATAATTTAACACTAGGATAGGCACAACATCCAGTCCCCAGCCGTAAATTCATCACGATGAAAGGATAAACACACAATTCACTTATGATTATTTTTTTGGCCATGTCGGGAATAGAACCTGGGACTCTTTAACTCAGTAGACAGGCACGCTAACAACTAGGCTAAGGTATTTGTATAGTAAAATATATGATTTGAAAAATTAAAATTTTGTTGGTTTATTAAAATTGAGAACAGTAAAATAATGTAAATTGATATTTGGTAAAATGAATAATGCTTTATAAAATATGAACATTAAAACATTAACATTTGGTGGTATAATAAAGTTAGAAAATATGATATGATAGATAAAACTTGAACTTAAGCTTAATGCACGTAAGAAATTATATTTTAGTTTAATAAGTTATGCGGTATTGTAAAATGAAATTGAGAGACAGTAAGTTATACAATTATTTTGACTGTTTTCTAGATGAAGTATATGAATAGATACAAATTAGGCAAAAAACCATTCAAGGGAAAAATTATATATGATATTAGTGAACGAAGAAGAGAACGCACAATATTACAATACTGGTAAAATTATGAGGATTGAACCATCAACAAGTTAAAGTAAATGTTGTACTTGAAGATACAATAGTATGTTTTGTAAAATAGCAAGCAAGTTAAACAAAGTGTTAAGAAGATATTATTATATAATACAAATATTATAAAAAGTGAAAAATGTGGTGAATAAAATAGATTTATATAGTCAAAATCTTATTTAAAAACGTTCCTCCTTGCTGTTTTACACGTTATGATGGCCTGAGTTTGATCACCCTCTAGTAGATTTTAACTAGACATGTTTGGATATTAATAACATCTTCAGGAGGCTGTATAACAGAAATAAATGAAGGAAGACATTAAAAAGTTAATATAGTAAATTATAAGCTTCTTGAATTTATTCAAGAAAAAAAAGGTTTTAGGTTTGGGAGTCAACATTCAATTTCTTTTCTCATATCTGTCCAAACTATTTTTTTTTTTACTTAACTACTTGGCTAAATATAATTTATGTTCAAGTACATTTACTTTATTTAACTTGTTGATATTCCAATCCTCATAATTCTACCAGTATTGTAATTTATGCATTCACTTTTTTGTTCACTTATCTAATAAATATTTTTCACTTTAATTTTATGCCTAATTTTTATTGATTCATATAGAGTGGAAACCGGTTTTGGGGCACCGGTTAGTTGGGCCATGCGTTTATTTGGGCTAACATATGAAGAACAGAAACAAAAAAATATTTCGCCTGAATACCTAAGTGGGTGATTTAACAAAAATGCCAGGAAATATATCGATGAATTGAGATGCTAATTCATGCAATGAGGCAATGAAGCTTGAAAATTTTTGAAGTTATACTTCTTTAGGCGCGTTATGAAAAAATGATGAGAGTGAAATTTTAAGATGCGCGCGCATCACTGTAACACAAAAGTAACAGGTTGAAGTTAAACCGCTCATTAAGTCTCGAAAAAAAAAAGCTACCAACAAAATAGAAATAGAACCTCTGTTAGTCGCGCATGTTGGTACGCTCGTCGCCTCTGATCACTGTTTTCATATACATAATATTTATCCACATGTTTCTAGTTTCTACATTCACAACACGTGTTTTAGTTTCATACAAGTGCGAATTATATATGTGCTAATAAATTATATTCAGTAGTGATTTAAATTGAATATTTTGATTAATATTATTTACTATTCGTAAATATTAGTGAAAAAAATTGTGCTTATAGACTTTTTCAAGTGCTCCAATATAATTGAGGTTAACTATCCGTATGTATTATTTATTGATATAAATTAAAATATTATTATTTAACATAATTAATACTAAATATTATTAAATTATTTTTTATTTTTTTATTATGCCAAAGAAGTATAACTTCTCACGCGCGTACATAAGTACACCCCCCCCCCCATTTTTTTCAAAGCAAGAACACTTACTGACGTGAAACTTTAGCTTGACACAATCATTATTTTGACTGTATATTCATTAAATATGTACAGTTTATGTTTGTTTGCTTTTAACTTAAGTTATTTTTAAATAAATGTTTGTACCAATAGAAATTAAATACCCTATACTTTCTTTAAATACCACAATCCTTTTATTTTATGTATACCTTTTTGCTCTGATAGAATATGTTTTTCAGATAATTGATTAAAATTTCGTTTAATTGGGCCAGCCGCTTAATTGGGTCATAGTGATAGTCTCACTGTAACCCGATTAACAGGATTCGACTATACTTCATATAGGAGTCAGTAAAATTCAATTTATATTATCTCTCAATTTTGTTATAATATCAATTTTATTTTAGAATATTACATAACTCTTTTTTTACTTTGTTGCTATCTTACAAGTAGAGAAAGTATTGTGATCGTCAAAAGAATCGAACTCAAGATTTTGATGAATTTCAAGGTTTCGTGACCCCACGTTCCGCCGAATCCGAAAAAGTGTTTTATTTGAATTTCCGTCTGTATGTATCTCAGACTAGAGCCTAAACTGTTTTACCAATCGGGCTAAAATTTTGTATCTAGGATTTTCATAAGGCTCTCCCAAGGGAATTTTGGAATTGGATTACTAAACCTAAAATTATGGGTAGTTTACTGAAGGTTAAAAATATAAAAAATCGATTTTCTCACAATTGGATTTAACGATTTTGATTAAATTTAATCTCCAACAAGTGTTCAATACTACAAGCAAAATGGCTACTTTTTTTTTTCAAAATTACTTTAAGCGTTCTTGTCTGATGCGTAAATTCTCATTTTTTATCACATCTCAGAAACTATTTGAGATATGAAATTACTTATCATTGAAAATATTTAGGTCTCTTTATAATACAAATATTTTATTTGAAACATATATTTATAAAACCAATAATTATCAAGCTAAACGCTAGTGTGTGTGTATATATATATATACAACGTGTTTCTAAAACATTGCATCAAACTTTGACAGGCTATTCCTTGAGTGAAAATAGAATAATTCACATCAGCAACCTAGGGTCCATCTTGAATATTAAGGGTGGTATACACCCCTAAACATAGAGCTAAAAACGACTATTGTGTGAAATATTATGAAAACTGATTAAGGTATTACAACGAATCTTTGTATACTACTTATTGAAACCTTGATCATTAATAAACTAAATGTGCTGTTACCGTAACCCACCCCCATCATGTAAAAAAGGGGGTTTGTAACACTTTTTTCTACAATAAAATATGTCAGAGTAATTATTACTAATTTTGACTTAATATTACAAAACAAGGATTAAAAATTAACAAAAAAAGATGCCTTGGAGAAACTGTCTAGCTTTTTCCGTTTTCGAGATAATCACACAAGTTTGAGCTCAGAGAAAAGTGTAAATGCCTGCCAGGTAGGCAGCCTGTATAGCTGTGTTACTTCGCACTGCAGTCGTTAAACCATTTTTACTGGCACGTGTGACTAATGTATCACGTAAATTTGGTAAACAAGGCTGGTTTGTGTGTAATGATGGAGAGACTCGGATACTTTTCCTTCTTCATAAGCTCAGATGTGTTGCTAGTTATCACATTAGTAAGTTATGCTTACACAGTTCACACTTGGGTGGGATTTTAATCATTACATTCACTGGAGTATTGAAAGCTAAATTAAGAAATACTAACCGTAGTTCTTGTATGTTTTAATTCCTAGCTTCAAGAGCAGATTCATAGCAAGTGTTCAAAATAGTGGCTCCTAACGTCATCGCAATAATTGAGGTGGCGTATCAATGACTGGCGTTATCTTTCGAAAACACGTGGTGTTTCTTGAACTTTATCACATTCAGCACCTATCCTGGCTAACAGGTCTTCCTCGGATTCAATGGCTGTCTCTTACACCAAAGCTTTGAAAAAGACCCACAGAAAGAAGTCTAACGGATTAAGGTAAGGAGAGCGTGGTGGCTACGCAACAGCTATACTGGTTGCCTACCTGGCAGGAATTAACACTTGTCTTTGAAATCAAACATGCATGATTATCTCGGAAACTGGGAAAAATAGACAGTTTCTCTAAGATACCTTTTTTTGTTAATTTTAATCCTTGTTTTGTAATATTAAGTCAAAATTAGTAATAATTACTCTGACACATTTTATTGCAGAAAAAAGTGTTACAACCCCCCCTTTTTTACATCATGGGGGTGGGTTACGGTAACAGCACATTTAGTTTATTAATGATCAAGGTTTCAATAAGTAGTATACAAAGATTCGTTGTAATACCTTAATCAGTTTTCATAATATTTCACACAATAATCGTTTTTAGCTCTATGTTTGGGGGTGTATACCACCCTTAATATTCAAGATGGACCCTAGGTTGCTGATGTGAATTATTCTATTTTCACCCAAGGAATAGCCTGTCAAAGTTTGATGCAATGTTTTAGAAACACGTTGTATATATATATATATATATATATATATATATATATGTTTATATGTATATATTTTTTAACTTTTTGAACACTAGGTCAAGTATTGCGTCCGTAAATAAAACCAATTAATGATTTGTATTCAAATTTGAAAAAAAAAAAAAAATTATACACCCCTCAACTCTTTCCAAACATTGGCTGAGTCTTTTAAGTAAAATGCCTCAATCTTTTTCTATCCTTCCACCATCCTTCTCTCTCACTTGCACATTTGTTATTGTGTGCTCCTACCAGCTATTTCTTAGTCTCTCTTGGGACTTTTTTTCCCCTACATACTTCATATTCATCATTTACCTTGAGATTCTTTAAATTTCCATCCTCAATACATAACCATTTGTAATATAAGACTAAGTTGGGCTTCAGGGACTATAATTAGTAACCCTCATCTAGGTGCCTACACTCTGTAGCCCAATTCTTGAAACATATCAACATCACCGTCACCTCTAATCATTCGATTCTCTCTACTTTCACCTTTTGCCTTAATCACGCTTCCAATATATTTTACTTTTATTAACCCCCCCGATACCTAAAAAGTGTTTTTTGCAATGCCACTTGTCTGCCCAACCCTAAAATTAAGAGTACCGTAGTTTAATAAAGGGCTAAAAGAGAAACAAATCCATTTTCTCAAAATCGGCTCTAACGATTTTGATTAAAATTCGTATCCACACGTTGATTAAGATTATAAAAAAATAACTATTTTTATTTTCCTATGAAAATTAATTTTAGTGTACTTTACTGCAGCGTAAATTTCCTTATCTCCACAACTATTTAATATAATAAATAATTTGTAATTAAAAAATGAAAAAAATTATTTGAAATATGTCTTTATAAAACCAATAGTTTCTGAGATATAGCCAAATATATTAATACAATTTTGTGAGCTTTAGTTGTACAGAGATACTACTTAAGTTTTAACGCAATAATTATCTAATTCCATAGATTAAGTTGATAAGTAAGTCTCTCAAAAAGTGTATGTTCTTTTTTCTTTAACTTCTTAATGTTTGTACAGTAATGATCTATCTATATTATTTTAGGCTCAATAGTCATTATTTACCCTTTTAATTGGTCTAAATTTATAAATAAGGGATTTATTGAAAATGCGATAACCATAAGATGTGCAACCCCTGATAAAATGTCGAAACCTTTAACCTAAAGTCAACATTTAATACGAAGTATTGATCCTTGTGGATCCAACATCGATCTTTTTTCTTTGGTCCAAATATACTAGAGAGGACTTCAATTCTTTAAAAGAAAATCATACAATTTAAACCCGAGAGTAAAAAATAAATTGATTGACGTAAGTATAACGAAACTTTTGCTCGGATTTGCTAGTGTATATTATTTCATTTCACATTTATTACGAGTTTTTGGTAAATATCTCCATTTTTAAACAATGGAATGAGAAAGTCCGAGTGAAGTTCCGTACCATTTATTTTTCAATGCAATAACCTTATTTTAACTTTTTTTTACATATAATATTTTTTAACTTTGTAATTTTACCTAATTTTAATGTAATCAGTCTTATTTTTAATGTTCTAATACATTGTTTTTCATATTTTATAAAACATTTTTTATATGACCAAATATCAGTTTATATTCTTTAAATATTCTCAATTCTAATAAGCTAACAATACAAAAATAAAATACTATCCTATATTATCAAGTTTAGTTTGGTGGTGACTAGTAAGTGACTCAATGTTCGAATTATTGCCTGATTTTATTAGGTTTTATTCATAATCGATTTCACACTTCTACCTTAATACAAATGTAGGTTAATATCATCTAGAATATATCTTCTTCATCCCTATTACATAAGTTCAATTAAGTGCATATATCCCAGATAGGTAGCAAGACTAAGCATAAAATCATGTCAGTAGGATATCTTAAGCACCAACCGCACGCCAAGAATCATTCTCACCTCAGTTGTTTTCGTACCACATGGATACTAGAATACAATCCAAACGAGATCCAAACCACAGTCTCTCGGATACGAAACGTGACCTTTAATAGGTGGTTGAACACTCTAACCACGCGACCGTAGAAACGATCTATAAATTCAATCTGTAGCCAAACAATTTGTGCTCTTTAAATAGTTCTGCTAAATTAGAACAAAAATCAAATTAAAGAGTCACATCTATTCTATTTTCATTTTATCAATTTTAGGATATTTGAACTGATGAATATAATATGCATTGATTCTACCACCAATACTTTTTTACTTTTTACTAAGGCTTGTAAAGTTCGCCTTAGCGTGTGTGTGGATATATATATATATATATATATATATATATATATAACGTACGAATAAAGCTAACACAAAAGGTTGTGTGTTTAAATAAATATCATCACCGAAGTTTGAAATAAAATTTAATGAAAACAAATTGAAAAAACTGCAAAATGAAATGTAGTCAGTGACACAGGCAATAGGGAGTACACAGATACATAATACTCGTATCTGTACCGACCCTAAATTTTAATATAAAAAACAAGCTAATAATGCACACATGTTTTAGATGGGTTTCGCGAGAAGTGAAGTTACCTAAATAATTATAACTTTGGGCACCAGAATCGTTCACGCAACCTATAGTTTAAAGTTGAAGTATTTTATATAGATCAAACATTTGTATTAATTTCATTTAGAGGTACGATTGTGTAAAAACTGCCA
>JBCFYV010011172.1:84038324-84075794 GCA_039000515.1 Timema cristinae
CAAGTTTCATGAGGGCCCCCCTGAGATAGAGCAGGGCCCTTTAAAAAGATCATATATAACCCCGCCTTGACCGGAAAATTTTAGGGGCAATCATAGGGGGGAAGAGACAGGTTTGTACTGGAGCCATTGTCCATTTTCCCAAGACGGGTTTTGGGCGTGGGTGGGACGGAAAAGAGATTGCTTTCACTGCTGGCACACTCACAGGATTGGGGTGTAAAACTAATTTAAAACCGAAAAAAACTCCCGCTTTTTTCTTGCCCTTTTTATCCCGGGAAACCCGAAGAAGACTGATGCCGGCACTTTTTTACGATCCCTATATAGCCAAACCCGGGTCATCGTTTGTTAAACTTCTGACCACCTTGGTTTTAGGTTTGTTCCAGCCTCACCGACACGTGGGGTGGGGGCTCTTTGAAAGGTCGATGCTGATTGGGACGTCAGAAAAGCCCCGGTTTCGAAAAACCTGAAAAGAATGCCTTTTTTTTTTCCCTATGGCTTTACCGCCATTTCTAAGCAACTACGAAGCTCTTGAAGAGACCACTAAAAAAAACTTCTTTTCCGTGTCTGTGTTGATTTTAAAACCCACCACGGGGGAAACGAAGATTTTCCGGGTTCCAGCCTAGTTGATGTAGTTCTTTGGTAGGAAAAATTTTCATGTTGAGCATCGTCGAAAAGAAGTTTCACGAACACTTTTTTAACCCGAATGGTACAGGTTCACCAGCGTTTGTTTTTTAAATTGATTTCCAGGCTTTTAATTCACCTTCTAAGTACGGGGACGTAGTGCAACGGGTCATAGCTAACTGCCTTAAATTTAAACCGTAGAGATGTTTTTGTTGTTTGATACAAACGATACGTAAAGCGGGCCAAATGTCCCCCCCCACGGGCTGAGGATCAACTAAATCCGTTTAGATGTATAATTTTTGAGGGCCAAACCTAGTAAAAATTCTGGGGGCGTACGGTGACTTTGGGACTTTGATCAGAAAAAGTCTCAGGATAGAAACAGAGCTGTAGACTTAGTTGCTTGATAGAGTCAGCAGCTGTATATTTGGTTAAGAAGAAATAACGTACATTTTTTGATGGGTTTGTGTACTTGAATACAACTCCGGAATCCCCTTTAAACGCCTCTAATTCGTTTAGGGCGTTGACCAATTCATGGATAGTGCTGTAGTTTCCATGAGGAATGTGATCCTTGAATATTTGTTCCACGCCGTTAACGTCCACCCAGTTGTACCATACAATATTTTGGCCCTCAGTTACGGTGATGAAACAACATGGATATTGGAATTCGGCGAGAGCGACTTCCCTCTGGCCGTCGAGTGTAAAATGATAGAGTAGTTGTGTGGTGAAATTCACGAGGATAATTTTCGGGAAAAATCCCATAGAGGTGTCGCTCTGCAAAGTGATGTAAAACTGATCCTTCATGGTAGGGCGCTGACGTAACTGCCAGGAATCCAAGAATTAAACTTTGCGGGGTAACCTTTCCACTGCATGTATACTTTCTTTCTGCCACCTTTACCCTTGACACGTAGTATTTTATCAACTTTAAAAGTTTCGGAAAGACGTATGCGTTGCAATTCGGGTTCGTAAAACGTTTCCCCACCTCCTCACCGTCAATATCGGTCAGCCTGTAGACGACTGGTTGTCGCAACACTAAACTGTTGTTTTTAAAAATTTCTTCGCTCCAATTACTTTCTTATCCCTTTTCAAACAGCATTGGGGATTTTCTAATACGCACCGTGTCACCGACTTTCATTTTTGGATTACTATTCGAGTTTGACGCCGTTTGCCGTACAGATTATCACTAACTTGAAGTACATTGGTTTTTGAAACATCAGCAGGTGCCATCTTGATACTGGAATGTTTCGCGCCATTGTAACCGTTGACGAGATCTTGGAGGACGTCCAATGTTACTTTTGGTAAAGTATCGCTACATGCGTCCTTTCACAGTTCTATTGAATCGTTCCAAGATGCTTGTTTTCACGTCCGGATTAATAGTGGTTTAGTAATTACGCCTTCTTACTTGAGAATTTCCGGACTCTACGTGCCGTGAACTCTGTCCCCTTGTCCGTCTGTAAACTTAGAGGTTTACGGCCGCTTTGTTTGAAAATGTCCCGAAAGGCGTCTCTCACGACGCTCCCCACCTTGGATGGATGTGTCCTAGTCCAGGCCATCTTGCTAAACACGTCAATGACGGTGAGTAAGTACACAGCACCGTCGTTGTATTTTCAAAGAATTCACATATTGTTGAGATCGGCTTGCCAGAGATCGTCAATATTTGACACCACGTAGTTGATGAGTGGCATCTTTTTTTTATCACCGGTTTGTGTAGGATATAAGCATCCTTCACACGAAGACATTCTCATACTTTGTCGGGATCTTTCTTGGACACCACCTTTGAAAACCTTGCAAGATTATAAGGGTCGTAGTAGATGTTAGCTAAACGGGCCATTAAGCTCGGAACCGGAGCCATCTGTTTTCGTCCACCCTTTTCAGTTTCTTCTTCTTTGGGCGTTGCACGGTGTATGTGGTTGGGGTATGGGCGTCAGATCTCTAATGTGTGCCAAACGTTTCGGAACGTTTATTTTTTTGAAGCACCGTGAGAAACTCTCGTTACCAGACGGCTCGCTGTGTCTTCTTGCTCTGACCAGATCGTTGACTAAATCCACAATATTGGGTCCACGGAGAGGCGTATCGTCAATACTCACTTCCCCATTTTCGACTCAAGAGATACCGCCTCGGGAAATAACATGTTCTAGTAAAAGTTCAACTCTATTACGTGCATGTACTGGTATAGTATTGAGTACAGCAGTGAGGGGAAGCATAGACACTTTGGGATATTTCGTGGTGGTGGTATTTTCAGGCGATGGAGGGTGTTGACTAAAGTGGAGATAGCGCTGTAGCACTTGTTGGTATAAAGTCCATGGACTTGTCAAGTTTTGAAGCGAGGATTTTTCCAATTTCCTTGGCCAACTCGGAGACCATTAGATTTGTGGCCGATGCCACTTGTTGGTGGTGTTGCTCGTAACGATGAAATGTTTCCGGGGACACAATATCATCTTTTTCGTGTGTTCCGTTATACACTTGTTGAATAAGGAACCGAGGACACGCTGATTAAAGGGGCTAAAAGTAAGGGCAGGAACGCTCCTCCTTTCTGAACAAGTAGTCATCTCTTCTTCTTCCAGCATTCTCCTTGTTTGACCAGCTTACTCAACACCTGCTTGTGAGCACGTAACTTTGTCTTCTGCTCATTTTTCAACGGCACCCGCCCTTTTAAAGTGTTGTAGGCAGACTCATAAACATAGTCAATCAGTTTCTTGTCAACCGTTTTCAGCAAGGTGACACGTTGCTGCGGGTTCATGTGATACATCGCACGTAGCATCGGGGCTTGCATCAGCACTTTAAGGCTCATGGTTATGAAATGCTATGTAATCGGGAAGTGTCGGTGTTTTTATAGCTTTTGCGTGGTAGGTACACGCAGCACCCGACATTTGTACAGGTTCTATATCTGAACAACTCGGGTGTACCTTGTTTGAAATCTAACAATATATACCCGTGGGAAGTATTTGTAGCATCAGCGTAAGCCTCTTGTGAAACACGGGGGTTTTCAGGAGAGACTTGACGTCTAAAGTGTTGAATCCGAGCTTTATCCCTTGGATTTTTTAAAAAAGCACGATATAATGTGCGTTTAAAAAAAATGTCTCTTTGGCCCTTGCCCTGGTGGAATATATTTTATGTAGGGTATATGACTTTAATATTTCGATGATGGCATCCTTTGGTGAAAAGATCGACGACCACTTCATTGGCTTCACGCATCAGGTCATCCAGGATAATCAGCTGTGGAGAGTCATTACAGGTGTCATCCATTTCCAGCAAACCCTTACAGGATATGACGCGGGGACTTGACTCGTCTTGTTCAGATCCCGGTTGCCATCAAGCATAATAACATGTGATTTTATAATATTTAACATCACACATTGTGTCCAAGTGATGGATAAAGTCGGCTACAAAATGTGACTTTCCACAGCCGGAAGGGCCACTGATGTTAGCCGAAAATGGATGTTTCAACTTGTCCATAATGTTTGAGAATAAGCTTAAAAGCTAAATGAACATGTATTTATAGGATAGGAAGGGGAGGGGGGCGTAGACGTTAAAACACAAACATAACAGTTTTTACCATATTTATTCACACAAAAATAGCTCACACCATGAAAAGTATACATTTAATATTTATTTACACAAATTAAAGTTTTAGAATATATCTCACGCCATGAAAAGTATATTTGGAATATTTATTCACATAAATCAAAGTTTTAAAAATATGGCTCACGCCTTGAAAAGTATACTTGGAATACTTATTTATACAAATAAAAGTTTTTACAAATTAGCTCGCACCACAAAAAAAGTATACTTGGAATACTTATTTACACAAATAGAAGTTTTTACAAATATATATCGCACAACAAAAAAGTATATTTGGAATATATATTTACACAAATCGAAATTTATACAAATATATCTCGCACTAATGAAAGTATACGTGGAATATTTATTTACACACAAATAAAAGTTTTAGAAATTTGGCTCACGCCATAAAAAGTATACTTGGAATATTTATTTACAAAAAATGATATAGAATATATCTTACACATTGAAGTAAAATACATGTTCAGGTATAAAGGAAAAAAAAATCAATTTCTTGAGCTCGTAGAGGGAATAGTGGCGGCGGTATTAATTTACAAAGTCCAGTTTAAAGAGTATTTGAATATATGTACACAACCAAATATGTACAAGGAAAAAAAACTGACTAGAACTAAAATACATACAAACAACAAATTCTATTTGACTAGAAATAATCAGGTAGGTGAAGGAATGTACTGGCGCTAAAAAATGTATAAAAAAGTATTCCGGGTCCATAAAATAAATTAGTAAAAATATATTCGTGTTTCCATGCAGAAGGTTTGATATAATTGCTTTTAATTAAATGTAGTGTATTAGGTACATTTACTATTTAAATAAATGGTATGCCATAAAGCCTTTCTCGCTCCTTTATCTAAATTATAGTTATAGCTCTTCCAATTAATGTGAAACGAATTAATATGAATTGTTATATAAACACAATGGGCAAAAAAGAACATCGATGTACACCAAAGAGAATACATCAAATAATATAAATTCTTACAGAAACAGATTATTTTTTCCTGTGCAATTTCAAAGTTTTATATGAAACAAAATGTTGTTGCCTATAATTCGGAAAATAATGAGTTTATAAATTATTATTTCAAATAAAGTGGTTTATTTTTAAGAGTCCTATAACTTTGCAAAATAAGTTATTTCGTATTTCAAAGAGTGGTGGAGATGTGATATAAATTATACAATTAAGTATAAGTAAGGTATATAGGCCTAACCTAAAAGTAATTTTCCCGAGAAAATGAGATAAGCCATTCCATTTGTAACGTTAAACAGTACCTATATACGAATTTTAACCGATATTGTGCGAGTAAATTTGAGAAAATCAGCTTTTTCTATCTTTTTGCCCTCAAGTATATGAAAATCCTAGATACGAAGTTATAGCATGCTCGGTAAAATAGTTCCAGCTCTAGTATCAGTAACAAACATACAGGCGTAGGGCATTTAAAAAAATTCAGTTGGTCGACATAGAACTACCTAAAAATATATATATTTTTTAAATCACAATACTTTTTTTCCGAGAGATCAGGATGAAGTGGAAATATATCAGATTGTTTTAAAATATATAATACACTTTTAATAAACAAAATATTTTCGTAAAATACGGTAATAATTTTTTTTGTAGCCCTAGCTTTAAACATTCCCAAAAACATGATAAAAACACAATGGTCGTATGGATACGTGTCGTATTGTTCGTAGTCGCTACCTCACGGGCTATTTTATTATAGTTGTTATAATTATTTGACTATAGGTTTCTTTACCGATTTAGGTACGAAACCTTGGTCCGTGTGCATGGGGTTCCTGATAGCGGTTGTTACCTCCCTGCAGTCGATACGCAGGTCTGGTCCAAGGCACAACAAATGACCTGCTCTAGACAAAGATGGAGGAGTATCAAGTGATGCCATTACTTGCGAGAGCCGCCGAGTAATTGCAGTGGCAAGACATCTTTAAAAGTCTCCTGGACTCATTACAGGCCATACGTCCGTCTGAGAGGTAAGATTACTCTCAAACCCTGAGATAGAAACGTTTCTACTTGTAGAAGCTGAGTAGTCACAGAATAGTTAATAGGAATAAATAACCTTTAATAGACACTTGGAAGTGTTCAGGGTCATAACAATCTCAGACATAAACTGAGCTTAAATACACTAACAAAACTGTTTCAAGATATTAACTAGTGGAACGGCTTCAACACAATAAATAGTGGAACAACCTGCTTCGGTGGTTGTAAGGTGCTATTCTCGCAGAAGACTAGACGGCTGATGATGGGGAGATCAAGGTTCAAATCTCGGTCGGGTATAATGAGTATGGTTTTTTCCAAAATAGTTTTCCACTCTCCTTCGACTCAAATGCGGGTACATATCTTCTTAATATAACCTTTATAATCCCTAAAACCATTAGCGTAGTTAGTAGTATATAAGCGTATAGCCTGATGGGTAATAAGACGCAGTGCTAAAAAAAAAAAACTAGCGTAATGGTTTCAAACACGTAACTAGTGGAATGGCTTTAACACAAATATTAGCGGAATTACTTCAAAAAACCAGTAGCTAGTGGAATGGCTTTAAAACAAACACTAGCGGAATGGCTTCAAAAAACCAGTAACTAGTTGAAAGGCTTCAATTCAGTACTATTGAAAGTAACCAATTTATAGCTTAGGGTTATATAATTTGTTTGTATATAGGTTATGCTTAGAATTGTGTTAATAATCGTTCATCAAAGAAAAGTTAAGCACAAATATATGTAATATGTTACGGATAATATCATACACGTAAAATATAGTAAAGTTAATCTACATTATAGCCATGAAATGTAATGTTAGTTGTTAGATGTGTGGTAGAAGACCGGGTCCAACTTCCTGCAGCCATTTCCCGTCAGTTGCAGAAACGCTACTCACACATGAGTGTTTTGTAATAACCTGTACATAAGTCAATAATGAATTTAGTAAAAGGCAGCTATTAACGTGTGTCCAGCCAACTATCATGCTAACTATTGGCCACTTTATATATATATATATATATATACATTATATATTATATATTATATATATTATATATATATATGAACTTTTTCCAACCTTAAGACTATAAAAGCAGGTATAAATAATATTGTTAGTTACTTAAACAATTCTACTATATTCATACATAGAGACAAGTTTTCTGTAGTTCTCCTGTTGATAGATATTATCAATACCTATAAATGACACAAATAATATAGTTAAATGTTATCAATGTTGGTCGCTGAGAGATATGTTTGAAGTTTTTCAACTGTTCTTACAAACGAAATCAGGGTATACTCTTTATTTTGTTTTATTTCAATAGGTTTTGATTTTTTTTAATAAGGCAAATGGTCGCTTTCGCATCAACGAATCTTTATATTCAAATAATGATAGTTGTTCGTTAAAAAAAGGCAACTAATTACCGACCATGTGACCTTTGTCAAATCTCTATAAAGTTGCACACTCACTTGTTTACGGAAACAAAGTCGATCAAGATAAACTAGGCCGAGATACGAATCATACGATTGTTGTAGGTTGTTTCAACGGGCGTAGATCATATCGAATATTTATTTCCTAGACACAGTGGGTTGGCAATAAACGCCA
This sequence comes from Timema cristinae, assembly GCA_039000515.1. Taxonomy (NCBI): domain Eukaryota; kingdom Metazoa; phylum Arthropoda; class Insecta; order Phasmatodea; family Timematidae; genus Timema; species Timema cristinae. The sequence continues at coordinate 84,046,105 of JBCFYV010011172.1, forward strand.
AACTGTCAATACAGTATAGAACCTACTTCGGTGGCCATATGGTCTAAGGTGCTAATATAATCAAATGTTTAGTAACTTTTAAAATTCTAACTTATCAATATTTGGTAATTCTACTGTATTCAATGAATTTACTTTCTTGCTACCTTTTAGATAGAGAAAGTATTGTGATCATCAAAAAAATTGAACTCAAGATTTTGATGAATGTCAACGTTTTATGACAGCCCCATCCCCCTCCCTCCCTACGAACGAAAAAGTTGTTTTTGCAATGCTATATGTATGTGGGTCTGTTTATACCTAAAATTAAGAGCAGTTGAATAAAGGATAAAAGGAGAAAGCAATCGATTTTTTTTCTCTTCAAAATCGGCTCTTACGATTTTGATTAAAATTCGTATATGCGTTGATTAAGATTATAAACAAAATTGCTCTTTTTATTTTCCCATGAAAATTAATTTTAGGGTACTTTACTGAAGCGGAAATTTTCATAACTACGCAACTATTTGAGATACTAAATAACTCATTCATTACAAAATTGTACTGCTATTAAAAATTAAAAATTTTTTATTTGAAGTGTATAGATATTGGCAAATCTTATAATTATGTAATTTGATAACCTGTTTCAGGTAAGAGAAATTACGAGGAAATGATTGAACCGATTTTGACAAACGACCACTCATTTTAACGGTTGGGAGTCCAGGATGTCGGTAAAAATAGTAGTTTTACACGAAAACCCGATTTTCATTAATTGTCAGTTTTTAATTCTTTGTTTAATCACCATGGAAACCATTATTTGCTGCATGGCTGTAGATCTCAAATAAAATATCTCTCTTTGGCTAAAAAATAATAACTAAATCCTTATTTGTTGGTCCGAACACATCACAATTTTCTCTTTGAATACTGGTCATAGCAAAGTTGAAATGAAATGCCTAAAATGGGGAAATATTTTTTATTGGAATGTTGTTATCGTTAATTCGCATTTAAATCAATAATATTGAGCATATTTCTGAATTTAAAGTTTAATTTAAATTCGTGAAAATATGTTCTACGTTTTGTTTCGCGCATGATAAGATAATGCTTAAATATGTTTTGGTATGTATTATTATAAGCTCAAAAACTATACAATGATCTTGAATAATGTTTAAAAATAGCCATTTTAACTATTTAAGTATGAGTTTTGGTGTTCAATTGTTTTCAAATAATGGGTTTTGATGTTCAGTTTATTCAAATAATGGGTTTTATGTTTATTTAAGCTAATAGTAACACAATAAAAATACATAAGTTAAGCTATGTTTTCATTTTACCGTTTAATTTTGAGTATATGATATTTAAAAGTAATGTTTTGTGTACCCCATATATCTTTCGACATTCTTACAAATACAGTAAAGTTCACTTATGTTTCCATGTTGATATTTAATTTTGAGGGAATGCTATTTCAAAGTACCATAATGTTTTGTGTATCACATCGATATTTTCACATTCTCTATCTCTATCTGACACTATCTCTCACGCTCTCAAACACTCTCACTAGCACTCTCTCCCCCACACACACACACACTCATATAACACATTATCTCTCATATGATCTTCTCTCATTCTCTCTCTTTCACTTCATCCTCACTCTCACATAATCTACCCTCGCATACTCTCTCTCACACAAATTCTCTCACATTATCTTTATTATACTCCTTCTCTTAAGCTCTCTCTAAAATACTCTTTCCCTCAAACGCTCTATTTTTTAAACGCTCTCTATATTTCAAATGCCCGCGCTCTATCACTCAAAAGCTCTATCTCAAACTCTCTCTAAATCACTCTCACACTCTCTATGTATCAATCTCGCTCTTTCTATTTCAAACTCACTTTCTCTCTCTACTAAATTCACTCCCTCTATCAAGTTTACGCTCTCTCTCTCAAACTCTTTTTATCAAAAGCTCACACTCTCAATTTATCCCTCTAACTCTCTTTCTCTCTAAGTTTCCTCCAACATTTTCTCTTAAACAGTCTCTAACTCTCTTTCATTTTAATTCTATGTCTCTAAACTAATCTCTTTCTCTTATTTTTCTCTCAAACCTTCTCTCACAAGCCCTCACATTTTATCTCTCTTTAACACAATACCTATCCCTTTACACTTTCTTTTTTTCATATACACAATCTCACTCAAACACTTTATCACGTATTCTCCCTCACTATTTTCTTTCAATCTCTCATACACTTTCGCTCACTTCCTCTCACACACATTCTCGCTTCTCACATAAATAATTAAATAAGACCATTTTTGATAGTTGGAATTAAGAGTAAACGTTTATACCGATTTTAACCGACGAAGCATTTTAAAGGTTAGGGGCTCAAGATGCAGACACAAATTTTAGCCTGAGACTAAAACTAAATTTTTCCTTGCGAATTTTCCATATTTCCATTCTGTGTGGGCAGGGGCTAAACTGTACAATCATGTTTTGTTTAAACATCACCATGGAAACCATTATATGTGTATTATTGCATATCGGTAAATAAAATATTTCTCTTTGGTTATACATAATAACAGCTTAATAATTCTAACTTGAGTGGTTTGGTGCAACGAATAGATAGAGCTAGGATAGGGGTCGTTTTAAATTTTTTATCGTGAACGGAAGAGGGAAAATATAGATTGTTATTCAAATAAAACAACAAAAGCTAAATACCCATGTAATATGATAGCCTTTGATGAGTAAACTTTTAATAAGAAGTGAAGTGAGGTCTTAAGATATATATTGTTTCCCAATAAAAATCTAGAATAGATTTTAGTGCAATAATAAGCAGGCATCGCTACAACGATCCACTGGTCCTTATATATAATTTGATACGCCCATTTCCGGTAATAGAAATTACGAGGAAATGACTGATCATATTTGATAAACTACCATTCCTTTTAATGATTAGGAGTCCAGGATGTCGGGAAGAATAGTAGTTTTCCACCAAATCCCAATTTTCATAGAGAATTTACAGTTTTTCATTATTTATTTAGCCACAATGATAACCGTTATTTGCTGCATGGCTGTAAATCTCTAATAAAATATACCTCTTTGGCTAAAAAATAATAATTTCAATCTTTGTTTGTTGGTCCGACAAAATCAACATTTTCTTTATGAATGAATATTTTCTCTTTGAATGCAGGTCATTGCACATCTAAATTGAAATGACTAAACTGGGGAAACATGTATTCTTTATTGAATGTTATTATCGTTAATTCAATTTAAATCAATAATATACATATTTTTTTATTAGAATGTTATCGTTAATTGGCATTTAAATCAATAATATTGAACATAATTTGAAATTTCAAATGTGAGTTAAATTCGTGAAAATATTGTCTAGGTTTTGTTTCACGCATGGTAAAATGATGTTGAATAATGTTTAGAAATAACCATTTTAAATATGAGTTTTGATATTACGTTTTTTTTCTTTTTTTTTTTTCAAATAATGGGTCTTGATATTCATTTTATTCGAATAATTGGTTTTGATGTTTCATTCTAGCGAATACTAACATAATACAAATACATACGTTAAGCTATGATTTCATTTTACTGCTTAGTTTTGAGGATATGATATTTAAAAGTAATGTTTTGTGTACCCATCTATCTTTTCACATTCTTACAAATACAGAAAGTTGAGTTATGTTTCCTTGTAGATACTTAATTTTGAGGGAATGATATTTCAAAGAACCATAATGTTTGATTAACACATCTATATTTTTAACATTCTCTACTCTATCTAACACTCTCTCTTAAGCTCTGTTTTTAACTCTCTCTCCCTCTAATTTTCTCTCTCCAAATTAATCTCTCCTTCTATAACTTTCTCTCCCATGCTCCCACATTTTTCTCTCTTTCAGACACTATCTCTCCCAAAATTTAAAACTATCTTTTTTTTCATACACACACTTTATCATACATTATCATAAATTCTCTTTCTATCTCTCACACACTCTCTCTCTCTCTCAATTTAACACATACACACTCTTTATCTCACACACATTCTCTCTCCTTCATATATAGATACACACACATTTTTATATATAATTTAATAGGCCCATTTTTTATATTTAAATTAAGAGTAAACGGTTTTACCGATTTTAGCTAATGAAGTCATTTTAAAGGTTTACGGTCCAGGATGCTGGCAAAAATATTAGACTAAAACTAAATGTTCCTTGCGAATTTTCCATATTTTCATTCTGTGTGGGCAGCGGCTAAACTGTACAATCATTCTTTGTTTACATCTCCATATAAACCATTATTTGGGTATTTGCGTATATTGGTAAATAGAATATTTCTCTTTGGTTAAAAATAATAACAGCTTAATAATTCTTACTCGAGTAGTTTGGTGCAACGAATAGATAGAGCTGGGAGAGGGGTCGTTTTAAATTTATCATCGTGAACGGAAGAGGGAAAATATAAATTTTGATTCAAATAAAACAACAAAAGCTAAATATCCATGTGATAGCCTTTGACGAGTAAACTTTTAATTATAAAGCCAAGTGAGGTTTTATTACATATATTTCTCCCCAATACAAAATCGATAATACATTTTAGTGCAATAATATGCTGGCATCAATGCAACGATCCACCAGTATATTAATAAAATTTTGTGAGCTTTAATTGTAAAGAGATACTACCCAAGTTTTAACGCAATAATTCTCTAGTTTTATGGAAAAAGTAGAGAAGTAAGTCTGTCAAAAAAATTGTTCGTTTTTCCTTTAAGCTCTTAGGGAAAATGCTTGTACAGCAATGATCAACCTGTATCATTTTATACTCATAGTCAATATTTACCTTTTGTATTGGTCTAAATTTATAAATGAGGAATTTGATAACAATACGATAGCCATAAGATGTGAAACCCCTAATAAAATGTAGAAAATGTTAACAGGAAGTTGAAATTTTATTACGAAGTTATGACCCTTGTGGACCCAATATTGATCTTTTTTTGTTGGTCCAAATATACAAATGAAGATTTTACTTCCTTAAAAATAAAATTATAATAAACAAGGTTTTACGTAAGAATAAAGCAATATTTTTTTTCGGGGTTGCTTGTGTATATTATTTCGTTCACGCAGATTAGGGGTTTTGAATAAATATTTCTATTTTTAAACACTGGCGCGAGAAAGTCAGAACGGAGTTCCGTACCATTCCTCTTATTAACTCTTTACTTCTCCTTATGGTCGATCGCGAACAACTTTGAACGAATCTTGCCTTGACCGACAAATAAGAAGGAAAATCTACCAAAGTGCTCAAGGATAGAAACTTGATAGTAGCGAATATAATTTAAAAAAAAAAACAGCAAGAAATATAAACGAGACATAAAGTAAACTGTGTCTTAACATTGTATACATTTTGAATACATTTTTATTTCAAACACAAGTTTTGCGCAACCACAAAGTGTTTGAAAATAATGATGTATTTTCCAAGTGTTCACAGAAAATATTTATTTGTAGAGGTATTCAGGGGGCAAAATTCACAGTTTTTTACTAACTTGTTTGCCAACATAATATATTTTGGTCTCTTGTTCTAAAATATATTTTAAATATATCATTCAGACAAAGGTTTTGTCTAAATGTCAATACAATTAAAAAACAGGACTATAGCATTGTTTTAGGCTTGATCAAATTACAGAACTGGCTATCAGCGACTTCGATTATCAAAGTCAGCATCAGTGGGCATGCCAACAAAGTTATCATTCTCATAAAGTTTGATTTTTCAGCTAACTTGTGGCAAGGGGGTAGGGGCGGGGAAGGGAGGGCCTTCACACAAGTTTGGGTACATTTCCTCTCAAACCTACCTTAATCATCCCTACCTTGACCTCAATGGCGCGATCTAAAGTGTGTAACGCCGTGTTGAAAAGTAACAATACAAACCCATGGGCATACGAACAAAGAGATCAGTGTAGTCTTAGCGTAAAGCCCAAACAGGCACTAAGATATGGTGGTTAAAAGAGTAACATCTTGTCTGGTGATTGTAAGGTCAAGGTTCAAATCCTGGACAGGTGTTTGAGATGATTATATATATAAATTCTCTTTCTCCATTCAAATGCAAGTACACTTCCTATGGATTTCTAATTTCATGCTACCTACTCTATTAGTGCAAGTAAATATAAGGATAGTGGTAGCGAAACGCTGAAATAAAAGGGCAAGGAATTGGCACGTTTTCGACTAAATAAGAACTCATTAACAACGACTTGGAGTTTGCTCAACGGTCTCATCCATTCATTGCGATCAACCTCGTGAGGATAAGTGCTAACGATTGGTGCTTGTAATTCATAAAGCAAGATCAGTCCAATAGTTCCAGCCGGAAAAACGCTTCTGTCTTGCAGGTCCGGAGTACGGCAACCACCAAAGGCTTGGAGTTCTATCAGCATCGGGGTTTGGAGTTCTATCAGCATCGGGGTTTGGAGTTCTATCAGCATCGGGGTTTGGAGTTCTATCAGTATCGGGGCTTGGAGTTCTATCAGCATCGGGGTTTGGAGTTCTATCAGCATCGGGGCTTGGAGTTCTATCAGCATCGGGGTTTGGAGTTCTATCAGTATCGGGGCTTGGAGTTCTGTCAGCATCGGGGTTTGGAGTTCTATCAGCATCGGGGCTTGGAGTTCTATCAGCATCGGGGTTTGGATTTTTATCAGTATCGGGGTTTGGATTTTTATCAGTATCGGGGTTTGGAGTTCTATTAACATTGGTACTTGGGAGTTTCATCAGCATCGATGGGCCCATGGACTAAAATGTCTGGCACATCTAGTCTATTGATTTGGAAGTCAGGGCTAGAATCCAAGTCAGGCGTAGATAGTTTTATTTACTATATGGTTTCCCACTGTTTCTCCACGAATTGCAGGTACATTCCTTCCAAATTAATCCTTCATCATTACGTCCGTCGCCTTGAGTGTAATTAAAGCGCGTATCACTCGGACGAGTAGTGAAGCAGAGAGCCAATATATGGTGTTTGGTCAGAGTTTCATAGGACACCCCGCCTAGAAAGAAGCACCAGATGTAACCAGTCACGTACTAGCTCATAAGAATGTGACTTTTCTCAGAAACAAGGCCTAGTTGCTGCAATCAGTTCTACCATGACAAGTCTCTTAGCACGGGCAGCCATCAATAGCTATGGCCGACGTGTTAAATCAATTAATAAACTGCTTTAAATACTCCAAGGCTGACACGAGTTCACCGAAACATGGCAAGGAAAAAACAAAAATAAACTTTATCGGTCATCTTCGTGATTTTTTAAAGTTTTTGATAAACAAGGTAAATTAACAAATTCATATAAAATAAAGTAAATTAACTATTGTAACTTACCACCCGCCTCAATGGCCGCATGATCTAACCTCTAAGGAGTCACTCTCGCAATGGACTGGACTCACGATTACAAGGAATCGGGATTCGAATCCCGGTCATATGTACGGATGTACTGAGAGAGGTCTAGCCTAAGTGTTTTCCCCTATCCCTCCACTCAAATGCTGGTACACTTACTCGAAATTCAACTTATTTATACTTACCAGCTCCTTAGCATAATTAGTACATGTGAGTATTACATGAGGAGGTGATGCTAAAAATACCTTCATCCCCACTTTCTAAAGATCGCAAATAGTCTTAGTAATCGCTACAACCATTCTAGTACAAAGAGAGCAATAAACTATGTTTTAAAACCATGCCTATAGCCCGAAATTCTAAATGTGTATAGTACAAACATTTAAAATCATTCTTTAAACTTATAAATGGAAAGGGGGGGGGGGCGGATGCGTTTAGTATACAACTAATTGTTTTGATATATTATATGCTTCCTCTAATATCTCTCACCCCCTATGTCCTTCCCTCCTCTCCCACACACAAGTACATATATAGGTCCGTAAATGGGGTCTACGGATCCAAATAAAACTGTTTTTGTACTATATTAATACTTTTAAAAATAATAGTATTACCAGTATGTCGATCTTGTCTCAAAATAACAATAACAATAAATAATAATAATATTTATGATGATAGTAATAATAATATTGTTGTATGTACGACATCAATTTGTAACTCAATTTTCGGAAAGATTAGCCAATACTAATGTATCGTTGCCCAGGGGACGCCCGAATGTACTAATCGTATATACTTTTTCATGAAGTGTATTTTGTGTTCCCGATGAGGTGAAGGGATGGTGATCATGAAAATGGCATGGGTGGATCCAGTGACGATCTTAACTTTGCTTGAGCCTAATCAATCAAACTCTGGTTGCCATAGTAGTTATTCCTCGTTCGAGAAAAAATCTCCGGTACAAGCAGGAAACCGAGCTTGGGACCTCTAGATCAGAAACCAAGGTATTTGACCACTATACCACGAGGTTGGTTACATAATATTAATAACCAGAATGCTTAGTGAGCAAAACTTTAATTCATGACGTACACATCTTGTATAGAAGAGATGCGGATGAGGTATTATGGAATAGTCGGGCAGTACGGAATACCATGCATTGTTCCTCATATGTTAAGCGTCGCAATCTATCGTTAACTATTTCAACTATTACAGAAAACAATTTCGAACAGTTAATGATGCCCTCACTTCGACAGAACAACTGATCGTTTTGTGAAAGACAATTGTTTGTTTTGGTTGTCACAAAAACTTTTGCAGGCTAGTGTTTATCATGCTATATTTTTTTACTTTGCTATTCTTATTAATTATAAACAAATCATTAGGTTAAGGCTCACTCATGGTTATATTTGAGTTGAAACATTATTTTTCTGTAATTTTACTATAAACTAATAAAAATATTGTATTCCAAAATGGCGAGTTGGGCAATAAGGAATACTACTATTCGATAATTCCCACCCATTTACCAAGTATTTGGCAAGAGATTTATTTTGTCCAGTAAGCGTAAACATTTTTCTTAACACCTAAGAAATCTATTAAGAGAACAATGTAACCTGATACAATATTTTAGTCTGTTATATTTTAATAATTCATTTTTAATATTGATTTATTAATTAGTTATTTTTATTATAATGTATTATTTTAATGATTCGTTATTATTACTATTTTATTGTTTTACACATAATATTTGCATGTTTGTATACACTTTCTTATGAAACATTTGTTAGTTTTAGTAAATATAGTTTTTTATACAAAATGTGTCGTATTCCATATTGTCCTCCCTATTCCATATTGCCCTCATTTGTTCCACAACTCTTTTAAATGTTCCGACAGGACATTAAATTTATTAATTTTTCTTTAAACACTAAAAATAGTTAAAAACATATCAATTATAAGTTTGGTATGGAACTCTTTGACAAAATGTGTATATACGCTTTGTTAGTAATGAAAAAGTAAATAGTATTCCATATTACCCGCACTACCTCTACGGATTTATGTATGTATATATATTATTTACTACTTTTTAGGCTCTAATTTATCACATCTTTTGATTTAATGCCATTTTACTAATGTTCATAGACGACCTTTAAAAAGTATAAAACTTTTTAGCGTCAATAATAAATTTAAGGGGAAACGAAAAACACGTAGGCGAATTATTTCGAGGTAAAGTTAAAATGAAAATTTATACCAGAACATAAATGAAAAACCTTTAGCACTTTCTTTAATTTTGCAAGTAAAATAAATTTATAATAGCACATGTAATATAGTTTTTTTTATATAAAACCAATCCGATTGAGAAATTTAAGCCACTTATTTGTTGACATTATCTGCCATAAAACGAAAGAGCCGAAAGAAATTCCACGATGAGTGGGGCACGTTTGAAAAAAAAAATTGTTTGTTTTATATTAAGTGTCGAAATAATATACTCCATTCTCCGGTTATTTTGCTAGTAGTTTCACACTGATTATCTATAATAGCTGACGAAACATAACTCGCAAGAACAGGTCAGCTACATTCTAAGTGTTTGCAATTTTTGCATAAGCTGGAAACACATTAGCTTTTTCATGTAAGAATGGTTGCCACCTATACTATTTATTATGGTGTTCATTGAAACAATACCTCCACGTAAGAGGGCGATCGTTCTTGATACTACTGGTCCAACGACATAATTTTATTTAATGTGATAAGGAGTTAAGATAATTTTCATTTTTAAATTCACTTAACTTTTATTTCTTAAATAGTAAATCTATGCATATAATAAAACTAAGGTTTTTACACACATTAATTTTTTTTTTTTTCAAATTTCTCTTTTTTTCTAGGTAGTGTAACATAAACAATGATACCAAATAAATCATTTTTAGAATGTTTGTCCGTCTGTTTGCCAGTAAACCAAAAAACAAGGCCTACTCATCAGATCTAAGTGGTTTTTTTTGTACGTCTATTTTTTAGATAAGATGGTAAGCTATACAACAATGGTCATCAACTTTTATGTTACCAAGAGCGTATCTGAATTTCTAAACTTTTTCGCAGGCATATGTGTGTATATATATATATATATATATATATATAATATTTTACAGATGCAGTAGGTTCCGGTAAGTTAATATCAATCGTTTATTTTGTCAATACATTAAGTCACACCATCTTACAAAGGCGATATTATTTAATGAAATATTCAGAAAAAATAAAGTATTCCAATATGTGATTTTTTATGTAATGGTTGGAAATTCATTTCACTGATTATCTTTTCAAGTTCGGATCATAATGTGACACTGAAGTTTTAAAACAATCCCTTAGATTAGCATCTGAAAAGCGAGATTTGTATTTAGTTTTTACAATTTTAACTATGACGAATGCTGATTTTTCACAGATAAGACGATAATAATTATGATTTAATCTTTTTAGCAAAGATAATCATCAAAGGTAATTTTGTGTGATCTACTAATTTCCAGAAATTTTCTCTGTAGGGCAAGTCTTCAGGGATAAGTTGTTCTGTAGTTTCAATATCTCCGATTCCAATTCTTCAATATTTGTTGAGTAATATTTTTAGCAATCATACAATCATCCACGATATTAAAGGGATTACAAAAATATAGACTTGTTCAATTTCGTCCATGGTTTTTGATTGATTACATCACCCCCAACATTTCTATATGTACACCATATAATTTTCTATAAAAACAAGTTTATTTCAATTCTTGACAAGTTTGGAAAATGTGTAAATACATTTCTGTATATTTCTTATTTTAAAAGGTAACTCAATTTCAGTATGAATATCTTGGTGGGTGTGTGCCAAAGGGTTGGTGACCCATGCGTATACAGCTCCCAGCTGATTTCTGACAGTTAACATTTAGGTATATACATAAATTTTGACCGTCAGAAGTGACAGCTGCTAAACACAACTTTTTGCAGATCATATGGTTCGGCGTAGGGATACATAATTTGGTCTGGTAGCTTTTCAAAGCCGTCAGCTGTGAGCTGTCATTCAGCACCAAAGAAGTCACGGGGCTTCTGTACACACCATCACGCTATCTCACCAGTAACAGGAGTGTCAAAAAAACGGTCATAATCAGTGAAAATACGTCGCGGCTGGTTTTGAGGGTGCATAATATGGCATGTGATAATGAGATGGGGTTTGGCGAGGGAGACGGGACGAGTTCGTGTTTTTACCTTAATCTTCGCATGGGCATAAAACACTGCTCTCAACTAGGTTTCATTATTTTCTAGCATTTGAAGTTGTAGAAAGTGATGATGTATTGTTTAATGCGAGCGAAGCCGTGGGAAAATGTTGATATTCGACGATATAACAGTATTCTGGTAGGAAAAAAGGCCTTCCAGATGGGTTTATCTACCAAAATCGAGGTATAGCATTAACTCCTCTCCGAAGTAGGAGACTCAAAGAGAAAAATCATTCAATGCCGTAATTGGTAGAACATTTGGCACCCATTAGTGTGAAATAGTCATCCAATCCTAATATTTCCTTAGACTATAGTTGTCATATTGCTGGAGGAGTTGGTTTCGCGTTACCAAAGAAGATCAAGGCTCGAAATTCAGTATAAAGGCTCTCAAACTGTGCTACTTTACTAGCGGCTAGTACCCAGCCTATTGTGACATAAAAATAGTGGCTACTAGAGCTCGCCAACGAGTTAAAAAGAAGTAGCTAGAGGAGTTGGACATGTTCAACTTTTGGCGCCACTCACTAGCCAGTAGCCGACCTTGAGGGTCACGTGACTCACTCGCAGATAGCGAGTGGCGCTCTAGTCGTGTGTGTAGTGACTGTGGAATCACATTGCGGTAGAGGATGTTATTTATCGGCACGTGGTTGTATCAGTGTGCGCTGTATTTATTTTGTGGTGAAATCCAATCCACACAACCACGTGATTTCCTGTACTCGCCGCTACCTTAGCAAAATGTGACACAGCCTTTAGAGATTGCCTGGCTGAAAAGCTACATACACGCTACAGAAAAATACACAAAGGAAGAATACGAGATGGGTGGCAGCCCTACTTTTACGTAGTATAGGACTGTAAATAAAGAACCAAACACCTACACAGGTGGCCATGCGGTATAAGGTGCTAGGATAGTATTATACTGCATCTATAATATAGCTGACGGATATGGAAGAGGTTCTAATCTCGGCAGGGTGTTATTGGAGGGTGATTTATGAATGTAGTTTTCCCATATCCTCTTCAAGTTAAGGCAGGTGTAATATCTCTAAAACTATCCTCATTTTTCTTGGATCTTAGATTAGGTCATTAGTATCCTTAGTGTTACAATTTATTAATGGAAAACATAGGTAGCTTCTGACGTATTGCACCAATTTTTATAAATTTAAGATAAATATTGTGAAATTTGGAATTATTGGCTATTGTAATGCTTTTTATATCTTTCAAATGTCTCCATAGAATATACTCCTAGAATAAACCATATACAATAACTTCGGTATTTTCTGACACATTAACTATTATACTAAAACACACTAAATATTCTTTTATCTAAGTAATTTTGTTTTGTGACGTTAACAAGTGATATAAATTGGCTTAAGTTGTGAAACTGAGGACGAAATTTGCAAGGTAGTTTTTCTTAGTAGCCTTTCATCAGTTATAAAAATTCCAACTTATTGTGGTACTTAACCTAATGTCATGTGCAGTGCGTATATCATTACAAATAGTGAATTTAGTGCTGCACTTGGATACAAAAAAACTTTCTATTCTTTTCAACTAAATATAAACGGCAAGTATTTTCGAAAATTGTCATCGTGTATCACAATAGCTTGATTTTTTGAAATAATAAAATCATTTTTAGTGCATTGTTATAGACATTTTGAAAATATAGCTAATGACTACGTACCAGGCGCAGTTGTTTGTCCTTAGCTTGTCTAATAGTGAAGTAATTATGTTCATGCAATGACCATATTAATAGCAGAGAAGAGAAAAATAGCCTTAATGAAATCATTACCTTAGTATGCGCCAAAAATGAGAATTGAAGAAAAACAAAATAAAGAAAGAAAGTTAATCTTTAAATTTAGTAATGATTTCTAGAATTTAGTTTTTTTTAATAGTCATCCCATTAAAAAAAAAAGCTATGCAAAAAAAAAAATGTTCCGAGAAATGCGTAGTTTCATGGCATTACAAACCGAGAGAAACAGCTGACCAACATAAAAAAACTATATAATTATTATAATCAAGAATCGTGACCTTCCAAGATGACCCCAACAGGGGTCGTGTTTGGAAGATAGCAATTTATAACAACCAAGGGAACAACACTTTGTGATATGTGTTTAATGGTACGTACATATTTTAAGCATTTACATAGTAGTGTGATATGTGTTGTGAAACTTATTTCACTCGTTGGTAAACATAAAGATACAACCAATGATAGAGACTCGCGACCTAGCACATCGTACCACCGCGCAGGTTCGTCGACTTCATTTCATTTAGTTTGGATCTCAGAACGCTACGAGGGATCAGAACTGAATGTCTTATTTTTGTCGGAATATGTCTTAACACGAGAGCTATTAGTAATATTAATTTATTATTATTTTTTAAATTTTTTTTTCGCCACATATTACATGCCGGCCGGTATATCTGTATTTAATTAATTACACTAAAGTGTTAGGGATCAGGACGGTAGAATTTAGAATAACAATACCCAAATTTGCTTGTAGGGAGAGGACAAAACCATATATAAAAACTCAATGCACCCCACCAAGATTCGAACCCTGACCTCCCCATTCTTGTGAAAATAGACAAGACAAGCTTGATGAGGAAGATAGTTTAAAGGAAATACGACTGGATTAATGTACAGAAGGGGTGGGGAAACCAGTTATAACTTTGATGGTTATTAAATCGCAGACTGTAAAAAGAACCACTTAAAACTATCATATTCTAATATGTGACCCGCCTCGGTGGCGTAGTTGGCTAACGCGCTTGTCGTGTTGAACTCGACTGCTGAGGACGGGGAGATCGAGGTTCGAATCTCGGTCGGGTGAACTGAGGGTGGTTTTTCCTAAATGGTTTTCCACTCTCCCTCCACGAAAATGCGGGTTCACTTCCTCTAATTCAACCTTACCAATTCCTAATCCATTAGTGTAATTAGTACTTAAAGCGTATAACCCGAACGGGTAGTAAAACGCGGTGCTAAATATTATTATAATATTAATATCTAATATGTGCCACAATTGATACTTAATTATATTTCCTCAGGATAGGTCCTGAAAGTTGAATCAAATTCAATTGAGCAGAAATTTAAAATTAGACACAGGAATCGAACTTGGGACAGATGATTTTACGCGCCAATGCTCTATCTCTTAGCCATCCTGGATCGTAGCGTGTCCAGGAATGGCAGCACATTGTTAGTTACGTGTCGCCGTGAACTGTGATTGTGGATAGCTCTCTGAGTGACCGACACTTTCACCAATCACCACAATTAGGCTCAACACAACAACTAGTGAGGGATGGCCTTGGATACGAACCAGGATGGATCAATGGTAGAGAATTGGCGCACAAAGCCAAGGGTTCCGGGTTGAATCACCATGTCAAGGATGTTATTTCTTACTTAAATGAATATCCTATTTAATATATGAAGGGGAATCTCAATGGAAATGACTCGGTATTCACCACTTAGAAGGCAAGCCTCGACTTCGTGGACCTGTTTGGTGGTAGGCCCGGAGCCATTCGTATCGAAATCAAGTACTGTGTAGGCCTATTATTTGAACGAAGGTATTGGTTGATACGCTGGTAAAATAACTTACACGACACTCTCATATAATATACTCCCTCAAATACTAAAGTTTGGAACAAAACTTTCAAAAATTGGTTGTAAGTTAATTACTTTGACATGATTTTTTCGTAATAAAAAAGTATACAATGCTATCTATAAGATAAATTCCTAACCATTTTGAACATAGCCGTTAGAACCTTTTTCGAAAAATTTATAATTTAATATTTAGCACCGCGTCTTACTACCCGTTTGGGTTATACGCTTTAAGTACTTATTACGTTAATGGATTTAGGAATTGGGAAGGTTGAATTAGAGAAAGTGAACCCACATTTGTGTGGAGGGAGAGTGTAAAACCATTTAGGAAAAACCACTCCTAGTTCACCCGACCTAGATTCGAACCTCGATCTCCCCGTCCTCAGCAGTCGAGCTCAACACGACAAGCGCGTTAGCCAACTATGCCACCGAGGCGGTTTTTTTCGAAAAAGGTCGAATTTATATGCAAGGAATCAGTAATTTACTTTTAATATTATTGGTCCTTAGGAGAAATTACAAGTAGACCTTTAGGGCCTACTACCAGAAACTATTACTTTACATTGCCATTTGGTCCTTATTTTATTTTTTTAAAGAAAGAAGTTATTGTGATCATGAACTAAAACTTGAGGTTTTATTTGTCCACCTCAAAATAGTGGGTTTTACCTTCTTGCTGTCTATATTTGAAGCTACCAACAATATCAAAAGTTCAGCCATCATCCCAGTCGTACCAAGTCCCACCCTAGACTTATATTTTAGTTCTCAAAGCTGCACATATTAACAAACAGTTTACCCTCTGCTCGGCGAGACAAGCCTCTCAGTCGAGATCAACCTCACCGAACTGAAAGAGGAGGAGGATGCTGCGATCCTGTCAACATAAGGCAAAAAGCCCGTGGTGAACGTCAGGTAATTGACAACTTACCAATGAATACAAGGAGAGGGGTAGGTGTGGGGATCTCAAACAATCTCTGTGTAGCTCAAAACGACAAGGTGAAGGGGAGTGACGGACGGGGATGGAGTGGAGACGAGAATAAAGGGGAAGGCGCAGTCAGAGTCATTGAATAACTTATCTTAAGCAGCTTTTAATGGGGATAAACGTTACCTAAAGAGAACGTGAAACTGTTTTTAGTTAGGTTTATCAGAAACAAATAAAATTATATCGACTAAAGTAACAAGTTTATGAGGACTTGTCTACCTTAAGAACATTAAAGAGCGTCTTAAGGTTGAAAGAACAAACAAATTTCACAAAATTTAATTTTATCCATGTAAAAAAGTATAGTAAAGGGGGGTAGGAACACATACTATATTCATTTTACAATGTAAGGTTTACACTTAAAACATTGCTGCACATGACAAATATGTTAATGTAACTTCTTAAAAACAATCGATCATTATCACCCAGACGGGCAAATGCGTGTGCACTCCCTCTGAAAAACTCTACCTTCCTCATCCTTATCCATTAAATTATATACGCGGATAACTTTAACAGGTAGTAAAATGCGCTATAGAACACACACACACACACACCAAACAAATACCACCTAATCTTTACCATCGTTCCATCGAAAATCTCGAGGAGGGGGGTGTGAAACAGAAAACGCAAATTAAAAAAGAAATAAGAAACTCTATGTAACCGGCCTGGAGTCCAATATTGACCATATCGCGACTGGAAATCCAGCCATCTGCGAGCCACTGCATTAGGCCGCGTAGCCACCGATGCAGACCCCTGATAGCATAAGGTATCTTTTTTGCCTGCTCAAGTCCTCAAGGTTTAACCTTGGCTCCTCGTGTGCCTTGAAATTTTCGACGGGCATGAGCGGCCTTGGTCAACACCTAAAAAAAATCCCAATTTCATTATATCTCTCAAATTATCTGTAGTAGCGCGGAAGTCTAATCTGTTCTCGCATAATTTCCTGACTTGTTTTATATGTCAGCGAATCCTTGTGTCAACTCACCCATCGCACGCATGGGTGCCTCCACTCAGATAGGACTGGCTACTTTCTCATATTAATTATTGTAATCGCGAACATTTTCGCGTAAGAGTTGGTTATACATATTTGTATGTATGTTTGTCTAACTGTATCTGGGGCTACAGCTGAAATGATTTCATGTATTTCTTTCAAATGTATATTTAGATGATCTTACCTCAAGGCGCGAAATTGTTATTATGATTCTTACTAAAAAATAACTAGGTCGAAGGTAGTTTACTGGTGATTGATTTTTTTAATTCGAAATTTATGAAGTAATGGTAAAACTATTCTGTTCAAGATGTATATTAAGGAAGTGTTTTTGATAATACATAATAATATATACATGTTTTATGGCGAAACATTCCTAAGAAAAAAATAAAGTTATTAAAAACAGCCCAGATACACATCGTCTAATAACCTATTAATTTGCACCATCCTTAGCACAGGAATGCAGTTTATGATTTACAAAGTAATTAAAATGTTATTTTTCCTTCATAAAATTATCTTCCATTTTAGGTTTTATAAATTTTTTTAAATCACGAAAATGTGAAATTAGCTCATTTTATACGAAATATTGCATTTCTGGAGATTTTAGAAAAATGTTTGAAAACATAAATCTAACCTTCCTAAACAAAGCTATATTTTAGCAGGGTCACAACAGAACATTATAAGATGATTGACGATTGTTTAAATGGTTTGAAGCTTCTTAACTGAAATTTAATAAGAAATATTTCCTTTTGAGTAAACGTCACCTTTAAGGTGAAAGTATAGGGACCGCAATTTAAGGGCAGTATTTTTGCAGTTTTTAGTCAACATAAAGAAATAATTCTTCGTCAGAAACATAGAGTTTAATTTTCTTCACATGCAGACCTCAAAAGTTCTTGAATATCTGTCAAGGGTGTCCTGGAATTTAATGAGAACGTTTTATTTCCATTTAAATTTTTATCATCTTATGTCGCTATCCTCATGACATATATTTTAAATCGGTTTACATCAATATGTGAATCAATTTAAACTCTATGCTTCTACTGGAGAAATAGTTAATTTATTTTGGCCAACAAAAAATGTATACATTTAGTGAGGGATTACTCCCCACAGATATCATATTCTGAAAATTGTGTGTGTGTGGATTGATCCCTCACTAAATTCATACATAATAGCTTCGGCTATTTGATTCTTAATAAGATGCATCCCAAACAATTATAATAATAATTATACATGTGGTGCATAAGCTAACTACCAAGTCGAAGATGGCTGAATTATCTGATAGCTCATGCATGATATTAGAAATCACACATTTGTAGCCGACGATTTCCCCCATAGACTCTCTGCCTTAAAATATGAGTGAAGAATGACCCTGATCACGGGACGATCCTGGATAGCTCAGTGGTTAGAGTAGTGGTGTACTAAGCCAAAGGTTCCGGGTTCAATACCCGTGTCCAGGTGTCATTTTTCAATTTTCAGAATAAGTTATCTGTGTGGAGTGATCCCTCACTAAATGCATACATAAGAGCTTCGGCTATTTGATTCTTAGTTCCCGATAGATCTAGTTCTCATTACGTCATATTATTTGTGGATAGCTCTAATTCCTGTTACATCATATTATTTGTGAACAGCTATAATTATTGTTAAGACTGTATTTAACTATAGTTCATGTTATGCCATCATTTGTATACTATATCTCTAGTTCTTGTTACGTAGGACCTGATATTTGTATTTAACTATAGTTCATGTTATGCTATCATTTGTATACTATATCTCTAGTTCTTGTTACGTAGGGCCTGACATTATTTGTATTTAACTATAGTTCATGTTATGCTATCATTTGTACACTATATCTCTAGTTCTTGTTACGTAGGACCTGATATTTGTATTTAACTATAGTTCATGTTATGCTATCATTTGTATACTATATCTCTAGTTCTTGTTACGTAGGGCCTGACATTATTTGTATTTAACTATAGTTCATGTTATGCTATCATTTGTATACTATATCTCTAGTTCTTGTTACGTAGGGCCTGATATTATTTGTATTTAACTATAGTTCATGTTATGCTATCATTTGTACACTATATCTCTAGTTCTTGTTACGTAGGGCCTGATATTATTTATATTTAACTCTAGTTCATGTTATGCTATCATTTGTACACTATATCTCTAGTTCTTGTTACGTAGGACCTGATATTTGTATTTAACTATAGTTCATGTTATGCTATCATTTGTATACTATATCTCTATTCTTGTTACGTAGGCCTGACATTATTTGTATTTAACTATAGTTCATGTTATGCTATCATTTGTATACTATATCTCTAGTTCTTGTTACGTAGGGCCTGATATTATTTGTATTTAACTATAGTTCATGTTATGCTATCATTTGTACACTATATCTCTAGTTCTTGTTACGTAGGGCCTGATATTATTTATATTTAACTCTAGTTCATGTTATGCTATCATTTGTACACTATATCTCTAGTTCTTGTTACGTAGGGCCTGATATTATTTGTATTTAACTCTAGTTCATGTTATGCTATCATTTGTACACTATATCTCTAGTTCTTGTTACGTAGGGCCTGATATTATTTGTATTAACTATAGTTCATGTTATGCCATCATTTGTATACTATATCTCTAGTTCTTGTTACGTAGGACTGATATTTGTATTTAACTATAGTTCATGTTATGCTATCATTTGTATACTATATCTCTAGTTCTTGTTACGTAGGGCCTGACATTATTTGTATTTAACTATAGTTCATGTTATGCTATCATTTGTATACTATATCTCTAGTTCTTGTTACGTAGGGCCTGATATTATTTGTATTTAACTATAGTTCATGTTATGCTATCATTTGTACACTATATCTCTAGTTCTTGTTGCGTAGGGCCTGATATTATTATATTTAACTCTAGTTCATGTTATGCTATCATTTGTACACTATATCTCTAGTTCTTGTTACGTAGGGCCTGATATTATTTGTATTTAACTCTAGTTCATGTTATGCTATCATTTGTACACTATATCTCTAGTTCTTGTTACGTAGGGCCTGATATTATTTGTATTTAACTCTAGTTCATGTTATGCTATCATTTGTACACTATATCTCTAGTTCTTGTTACGTAGGTCCTGATATAATTTGTATTTAACTCTAGTTCTCATTAAGTCATATTATTTGTGGATAGCTTTAGTCCTTGTTTTGTTATATTATTTGTGAACATCTCTAATTATTGTTACGTCATGTATTTAGCTCTAGTTTTTTCTGTCATTATTTGTAGATACCGATCTATTTAGTTCTTGTTACGACATATTATTTGTTTATTTTAAAGCTTGTTATCGTTACGTCACATTATTTGTAGATATGTCTATTTTTTGTCACGTCATGTTAGTATTTAGCTCTAAGTCTTGTTATGTCATATTATTTGGGGTTTTTTGTGTATATATTTGGTTAGTTAAAATCTTAAATTATGAAAGGTCAATTTTGCTTAAGTGTAAGAGTAGCAAAAGCTTTTTAAACCTTATTGTTCAAGTATTTTCAACAAAATTAAAATTTTCAAAAATAAATCATTTGTAAGGTGTCCTAAAATTATTTATTATTGTTGAATTAAAAATTATACTTATTTGTCATGAACCCTATTCAAAGATTCCCAATTGGAATTCAAACTTGAAGGTCAATTTAAAAAAAAAGTCTATGATTTTTATATGTAAACTACACTAAAGTTAATTTATTTTCGATAAATAAATATTATAATTATTCATATGTAAAATAGTCCCCCGATACCTATTTTTATCCAAATCATTAGAGCTATTTAAAAAAATAGAATTTTACAAAAATAAACTGTTAGTTAACAACTATTAAATGATTAAAAAATGAAAGCTACACAACTATTTATAAAACAAACAACTTAATAAGTACCTATTTTGAACCAAATCAAACTTTTTTTTTAGTATTCAAAGTAAAGAAATAATCATCAGTAAACTACCCAAGACTTAATTCTCCGTAAAAAACAAGTATATAGTTTTATTTTTCATGTTATTGTCAAACGCTCCTAAGATATAACATTATCAGTAAAATCATTATAACTATTTTCAAAATAATTCGAATTTTCAAACATCACTCATCATTTAAATGCCCTTTATTGAATTTTTACCCCAAACCAAGTATACAAGGTTTGTGTCATTTCGAACCCTCCAAAGATAACCATTTGGAACAAAATCAAGGGCGATTTTAAAAATATTTCCAGTTTTTGAAAAATTAATCGTCAGTAAACTACCCATAAATAAATATTTATTCCCAAAATAAAAATACAGTGTTAATTGCCACGTAATTCATTCCCCAGAAACACATTTGGAACCAAATCATTTGGGCTATGTTTTAAATATTTCAAGCTTTGAAAAATCAGTCATTAGTAAACTACCCATAAATGTTTTACCCAAACACAGGTATACACTGTGGTTTGTCATTTCAAACACTCATAAAATACCCATTTGGAACTAAATTAGTATAGCCATTTGTAAAATATTTCAAGATTTTGAAAAATCTGTCAACAATTAACTACCCATAAATGAGTTTTTAACCAAAAAAAATAGATATACAGTGTTAATTTCCATGTCAAACATTTCCAAGACATCCATTTGGAACCAAATCGTTAAAGATATTTTAAAATATTTCAAGTTTATAAAAATTCAGTCATCAGTAAATTACCCATAAAAGAGTTTTCAACCCCAAAAAAAAGAATACACTGTTAATTTTCATGTCAAACTTTCCAAGATAATCATTTGGAATCAAATCGTTAAGAGCCATTTGTAAAATATAAAACATTTTTGAAAAATTGGTGATCAGTAAACTACACTTCAACGAATTTTTGACCAAAAAACAAAGTATATAATCTAGTTGTCATGTCAAACAAAACCTAGATATGCATTTTAAAAAAAAATCGTTAGAGCAGTTTTCAAAAATTTTGAGTTAAACCATAATTATTCATCAGTAAACCACACAATTGTAGGACTAGGGTAAAAAAACAATGTTTTATGATATGGTCATATAAAATTTAATGATCAAGTTTAAACAAAATCCATCAATTCATTTAAGATCCATGGCTGGGGACAGATATACAGACGTGGGGACATACAGTATTGTGAAATCAACTTTTTGGGGTTCGTGTCTACATAAAACGTAAACATTTGTAAAAATCTTGGGATCGATTTTTATCGCGATGACAATACTTTTTCTTTATAAGAGAAAGTAAAATAGGTATCTAATTTAGTCTAATTCCCGATTTGGATTTAATTCGATTTTTTAAATAAAATATTCGAAATATATAAAATATAATAAAACATACATTATGCACACACACAAATTTAGACTATATATATATATATATATATATGTGTGTGTGTATATTATTTATTTCGACTTTTTTGAATCCGAATTAAATTCAAATCGAGTATAAGGGCCAGTTTCATAGTCAAATTTAGTACGCCTCAAGTGCGGCGCTACACTAAGCACATGACGACACCTACCTAAACCAGAATGGAATGGGCCAGTTTCCTATGCGAGAACGGCCCATTCCATTCTGGTTTAGGTAGGTGTCGTCATGTGCTTAGTGTAGCGCCGCACTTGAGGCGTACTAAATTTGACTATGAAACTGGCCTAAGACTTAATGTTTTATATATAAATATATTTCAAAACCTTTAAAGTAATTCAATAAAGAATTAAGGCCATTAAAACCCTGCTAGTAATGAAGCTTATTAATACTACGACGTTCACAAGTTTTTATGGTTAAGTAAAATATAAAGCATCCATGATAGTTTTGGTAAAACGTTGATAGTCAAAAGTTTGACTTTTGGGTATGAATTTACGATTAATTATTCTTTCCAATCCACTTAGAATCCTTCATTTGCTAAGATTAGGAATTTCGAATCGAATACGAATCCTTGCAATAGTCAAATTCGTATTAAAGATTCCAAAACTTCGAACAAACTTAATTTTTAAATCAAATTATGTGTGAAAATCAAGTTCATCCCATTTAGGATGAAAATTTTAAAATGATTTGTATATTTTTTTCTAAGAATAATCTGTTTACTTTGTGTGGCAGCCCTGCGCGCGTATTAAACAGCTGAGCATGCGCACGAGGCTGGCCTACATCCCAAGTAACCCAGCCGATGCGACGGGGCGGATAGTTAC
Source organism: Timema cristinae (assembly GCA_039000515.1). Classification (NCBI taxonomy): domain Eukaryota; kingdom Metazoa; phylum Arthropoda; class Insecta; order Phasmatodea; family Timematidae; genus Timema; species Timema cristinae. The sequence goes on from JBCFYV010011172.1 coordinate 84,069,372, forward strand.
GTCACGGAATGAGTTACGTCACACAGGTCAACAAGACCTTTTGGGCGATGAAAACCTGATCTGCAGGACCTGTTATTCACCGGCGAGAAACGGTAAGGCGAGTATGGTCTACAACAAACGCTTCATTTTTATATCATTGATATTAATTGGACTAACGCGCATTTTCTGAACACGTGAAACGTATCCAACATGGCTAGGAGTTGGTCTCTGGAGTGAAGGTGAGTTTTAGTTATGAGTGGGCAAAGAAGATTTACCCCTTACTCCCCCACTAAACGAATAGTAATAAAGTAATGAAAATAATAATAATAATATATTTGGAAACCGCAAAGTTGAGCACGCGTCCTGACGTCTCGTCTGGAATTTTCCGGTGACCCGAGAGATTAAGGGTTCAAATTCCTACTGGGTGTACTAAGGGTGGTATTTTCTAAATAGTTTTTCACTATTCCTCGACGCAAATGTGATTACATTCCCTCTAAATCCTACCTTATTGTCCCTATTACCATTAGAATAAATATACAAATAGCGCAGGTGGTAAGATAATATGGACACAAAAATAGTAGATTGTGTCTTTGTCAAAACGTCGTGTTAATGATTAATTTTGTGCACCGCGTCTTACTAGTTCTCAACCACATCACCTCCCTCTCCTGGTTGTTCACTTATTTACGCTAATATAAGTAGGGATAAGGAATTTAAGTGATAGGAAGTGTATCGCATCTGCAAGGAGGGAGAGTGATAAACCATTTAGTAAAATTCCCCCCCCCCCCCCCATTAAAACCGGACGGGATTATAATCCTTTACTCTCCTTCACCAGTATACCAGTCTATTAAGAGAAAGACGCCTTAGGCGTTGCGATCACCGATACCAGATATGGACGTTAATACCTGATCTAGTCGGAGAAACTTGTAAGCAAATAAAACATTATTTCAGTCACCAGACTTCCTCTCGAACTACTTGACCACGGTTTCTCACTATTTGATTTAAACAACAACAGAAACGATCATCTAATAGAAGGCTTGTAAACCCACGGCCCACTTGTCAGTAATACTTTCATAGTACTAAGCTTGCACTCAGATACGCACACCAAAAGTAATAGTTCAATTTTAATTTGTACATAATTTTTTTAAATTAGCTATTTGAAACTATGCTATATTTTTTTATCACTCGAATTACTTGATTGTGGTAATTTTTATTTACGTTGTTTAGTACATACTGCTTCGAGTATTTAATTAACTCCACACATAATTTGGGACAAATATAAGTTTTTAAATATAAATTATCTTAGACAAACATCAGGGGGGCACATGGATTAAACGTGAGGCCCTTCTGGTTTAGTTTTCCGGGGTCAAAGCGACTAAGAGTTCGAATTCTAGAAGGATGAGTAAAGGGGGTTTTTCCTAGATGGTTCCCCACATTCCCTTCGCTCAAATGAGGTTACATTTCCTCTAAATTGTGTCTTCCTCATCTTTTACCTACCAACGTGATTAAAATGTGTATATTCCGGACGGGTAGTAAGAAGTGCCACAACAAAAGCTTAGAATATATTGAACAAACATATGTATATAACAAATACAACACACAGCTCGAGAATCAATGTGAGAACGGAAATGTTCGTATGGAGGGGACCACAATTCGATTCATTTAAATTAGTTGAAAAATGAAACCTGGACAGGGGAAGTGAATCCAGGGCCTTTGGCTTAGAGCCCCATTGTTCTACCACTGAGCTATCCATGGTTCGTAGATCATTGGCGCGGAGACAAAGCTTCCAAGGTCGATGCTTGTGGTCAGGTGACATTTTTTTAAACTAAATTAAATTAATGTTTATACAAGAACTAGCTCGCGATACATCCCGAGTTTGTGAATCTGGCCCTTCGACAAGTTTAGTTTGTGACCAGTGATCTAATATCTTACGGCCATCTGGTGGACGCAGTTAACCCGACTTCTTCGCTTCGAAGCCTCCGCGTGACCACGGTCCCCCCCCCCCTCCATTTCCTTTTTTTCCATAGTACAAATTAACAATTTATGTCTTCACCGCGAACTCTCCAGTGCGGTTTCCAGCGAGTCACGTGACCACTAGGCATCCGCGTTAGGATGGTCGGGGGGGGGGTGGAAAGGGGAGGTGGAAACCTCTATTTCGACAAGAGATGGAAAAGTTAGCGGAAGGAGGGATTAAAAACAACTCAAGTATAGCCAGGCAAGGTACACTCCGTTCTTATAAAGTATAGGCCATGAAATCACAAAGTTTTTGGTTAAAATGCCAATTTTGTAACTAAAGATAGTTGGTGGGCTTCATTTACACACAATACACACGTGTTGAGTTTAAGTATATCTTTTGTTTTTTAATATCTGGAAAATGACACCTGGAAACGGGCATCATAGAAGAGGTCTTTGATTCAGCATCCAAATGGGATGTAAAAGATTCTTTCCGTGCTCAGGATTACTAGTCATTCTTTATCATGTAGCCTATGTAGCTAGGTGGTAGAACACCGGCGCACCAAGTCAAATGTTCCAAGTTCAATTCCCAAATCTAGGTGTAATTTTTAAATTATATTTAAATGTACATCAAGTGAATGGCCGCAATCCAAACTAAATGAGGATATAATATATTGTAAATGTATTGATTTATTGTTTTATTATGAAACTATGTATTAAATAGTTTAAAATCAAAGACATGAATCTACAATATATTTTAATTTATTTGATAAAAGTTCATTTTAACAAAATTTCAAATTAAACTTATAAGTATTGATTAAATTACGACATTAGACTTACAATTATTCGCAAATAAAATAAAACATGACACAAATAACAAACAAAACAGAAACATCTTTACATTCCCACAGTAATAATTAACTATTCTTACCTTCACTACCATATAGGACGTCACTTTTTCTAACATATCTGGAATTGTGACCCACAGTTATAATAGAAATCCACTAATAGAGTAACGCATGATGTGGTGAAAATATTAAACTGCTAGCCTCTAGTATTACCATACTGTCATTTGCGGGATCATTCCGCATGGCTGTAGCAGACCCACGCAAAAAGGTTGAAAATGCAAAAAATGTATGTATTTTAACACCAATTATGACTGAATATTTGACAAGAACGATCACAATCATAATAAATTTATATTAACTTAAAAAGTCACATTTTCACCAAAATTACATTTGGATTTTTTTTTTTCCGCGTGAAATCCCCCTCAATCCACCCACATCTTTCCGCGTTACTGGCAGAAAGTAAACGCTACGCCTAATAGGTGACCAGAACTCAAGGATCTTTTCATAGCTCCTAATTTCGTGAAGACAATCTATTTTGAGAGCCTAAGGTATATGTTGCATTATTGTTTAACCTTGGCAGCACTTAATTTAAATAAAGGAAATTAAATCAAGGATAGCGAGTTTCTAATGTGTTAGTATGGTAGAGTCTAGCGGGAATGAATGCACTATGGTCTTATCTTGTAGCCTGCACCATGGTGAAACCAGGCAATGTAAGTTAGTTACATTGTAACGGAGTGTACGTCCCTTTTCCCAAAACTCTAATATAGATCGTGGCTTATTACCAAGCAATTTTAACAAAAGAACGATCAACTGAGAAAAATTAGCCAAGGCCATAGCTGGAGCAAGCTTATAGTTCTAATCTTGACATTATCACTACAAAATATTGTTCAAACTTGAAGAAGAAAATATATTACTTTTAACTTATGTTTCTCGTCCTATAACCCGTCCAATCTATCCTCATATTTACATTTATTTAGTATAATGAGGATACATTAAAAAAGGTGCACCATAATTTGCGAGGAAAAAGCGTGGGAAAAGTGTTCTAGATATAAATTTGGCTCATCCCTGTGAAGATTGGGAGTAATCACATGTCTAAAGAGGCCTGAATCGATTCCGGGTAGTGATGATGAAGATTTTACTACCTGTAGACGGATATCCAACTAGTAATTATCTAGGTGTTGAGGCAGGGTGTGTATTGTTAAGCGTACTGTCCTGAATTAAGATAGTTTGTAAGTCGTATGCTGATGTCTTTCAAGAAAGAGTACGTTTAAAATCATATTTAGGTTGAGAGAGATAAAACAATTCTCAGATAATGGATCTGATTACCGAAGTGTCGAGGCGTGTTGCAGAGCTTCAGAAATATGGTTCAAGTCTATGTTTTGTTTTTTTTCAAGCACCATGTCTTACTACCAGTTTTGGTTAAGGCTCCCACAGACAGTCGCGATACGGAACGCGTCGCGCCGCGATACATTAACGCGGGATAATCTTCCCGATGGTTTTCATATGTGAACGCACGTGTGAGTTTACACAGTTGTTTTTATCGAAGCAGGTTGAACGCTGCAATTATCTATTGATAGCACTTCTCCTCTTCCTCTGACGAGTTTACACAGTAATTATACTTTTTGCTCCATGAAAAAAAGACTTGATTTTCAAACATACATATTTCTTGTTTCCTGTTCTAGATATACATAATGCTTCCACGGACATTTTTTAATCCCCATCCTGGAAAGAAGATACCTACAGGACATTTTCATGACCAAGCCTCTTAGCCTAATTTGTAGATTATTTATTATAAGTACGTTAAAAAAAGTTTCAAGATAAAAATAAGAATATTTTGGCATTGTAGGACTACTTTTAGAATTAATTAAGAATTTATAGTTCTTGTTTTAACGTTATATCTTTAAAATTCGTTGAATAGAACGTAAATTCATAAACATGGGAGATCCTATCTTGATCCTCCGTGAAATCACTGGTAGAAAATATCCTTTAGTAAATGTTGAGAAAAATAGATCTAGACAGTATCCTAATTCTTTATTAAACGCTGTCACCTTGGTATATACCCTTGTCAGTCGCATCGGTAATCACGTAATCAAGTGTAGATCCGTCCAAATTGACACCAAGGATGCTGAAGCACCCCTCACGCACCCTTGAGTCCAAGGATGGAAGATATGCCTCGTCGACACGACCTTGGTGCGGTGTTTGACTGACAACTGTTTTGTTATTCTCTACTAAAGCTCAGAACTTTATGTCACCCCATTTTAAACTATATGGGTTGCTAAAGTAGACACGTTTTATTGTAATAATATTGAGAAGTTGCTTATTTTGAAAAATTTATTAATAAATCTACGCCTACCATTTAATATCATGAAGCGTATCAAATTGTTAAGTGGCATTGTTTAATTTTCGCAGAAAAGCGGGAAAATAGTTGACACAGAAAATAAAATGAACCCTATATTAATTGTAGTAGGCTAATTTAGTTCATTAGGACCAATAGATCGCAAGTGACATGGTTTCTAAGATCTAACCAAGCCTAATCCAACCTGAAGTAAAGGTTGGATTAGTTTAGGCTAGGTTAAGTTAGGTCAGGTTAGGCTAGGTTATTGGTTTACTTTCGAATGATGTTCAAAGTTAGAAGTGGGGATCCTATCTCCCACCTAACTCTAAAGATGGTTAAAACTAAAAATGTAGGCTAGACATTTTCTAAGATATTTTGGACTTTTACCAAATGATATTGTAAATGTTAGGATTTACCAGTAAATTCTAATAATTACAGGTCTTCAGACATTTACAGTAACATATATAAATGTGTGGTCCTACCAAAACACAGTGGCGTACTCTGATAAAATTAATAGGTATGCTGTAATCAAGAAGTTGCAGGGAGACTCAAGACTATCAACCACCATCGGGTAAGAAGGTAAAGAGATTATTAACCGGGGAATTTTGGACATGGGTGCCTCTCGAATAGTGGTTCTCAAACATCTATGGCTTGCCCTTACCCGTACATTATCTTGGGAAATTTCGCACCACCCTCTCTTTTAAACTTATCCATTAACTTGCTTGAATATTCACCTGTACAATCTACTGCATATTCTAACTTCATAAAAGTTATCCCAAATTATATCCTAAACACACAAACGTGAAAGTACCGATAATTATCATCCATTCTAGTTGTAGTGGCGTATAAAAACAAAACACATTTCAAATCATCGCAATACCTACATAGTTAAAGATTTAAGGAAAAATGGCGAAGTAAAGAGTGTTAGGAGAACATTTCTGACAGCATAAGAGATACATACTCTATTCAACTACCCTAGTGTAATCAAATTCGTATAATTCAAGCAAGTATCAATACGCAAAGCAAGAAAACATCAAATTAGTAAAGTGAAGTGGTTAAGCGTCCGTCAGATATTGGTGGGAGGGAATCAGGTGGATTATCCAACTCACATTACATTAATTAAAGCTATTTATTAAATCCTAAAGAATTTCACACATCACTCACTGCTTTGAAACAAACGAGTCTGTCAACTTAAGATGTTATGCTTTAGAAGCTATTTAAATGCGTGAGCTGCGATTAACAAGAGGAGATTTTCTTCTAGTAATAAACCTAAGACGCATATCAAGTATTAATAAGACATTTACACATATA
>JBCFYV010011172.1:84075894-84158803 GCA_039000515.1 Timema cristinae
TGTGTGTAAAGGGGGGGTAGAGGGGTGGCCACGGTGAAGTTAACTTCCCCCATATAAACATATAATTTGTGGGCCTATCAAAACAGCACAAGATTTTTCTCCCAAACAATCCGCTACAAGCGAAAAACAAAAGATTGCAATCATAATATGACGACATTTTAAAAAGTGGGGTGGGGGAGGGGGGATTAGGACGGGGGCAGTCATTTAGTTGGCTCCTCACGAGTAAACAAAATGACACAAGTTCACTTCACGTTTGTGCAAAAACAAATGCGGTACGAACAAAAATGTTTGCGGTACAATCCACAACAAACGAGGTACAAACGCTCACAACCATAAAAACACCAATTTTTAAAATTGGGGCTACCGTGAAGTTTAACCCTCCCCTCGAATCTAAACATATCATTGTGTGGGCCTATCAAAACGGTATCGATGAATTTTATTCTGAACAATCCAGTAGAAATGAAGAACAAAAGATTGCAATTAAATAAAAATGGAAAATTTATTATATTATTATTATTATTATTATTATTATTATTATTACTAGCACCGCGTCTTACTACCAGCTCGGGTTGTACGCACTTACGCTAATGTGTAATGGTAGGGTGATTGTGAGATGAAATGAAGGACCTACAGTTAAACGTGGAATCCGAACCACGGTGGAGGCCTGGCATTGGAACTTTTAAAAATGTGTGTGGGAGAGGGGGGGAACTTCACGGACGGGTTTCTAATCGCCTACTTGACGTGTCTCGTTAGTTCCCGTGTACAGTAATGAGTACATACACAATCACACCGGTACATACACAAACATGAGACGGTGATCAAGAAAGCATCGCGCTATCGATGCACGGTGTTGTAACCTTTGGGCACGAAATAAGTGGCGATTGAATTGCGAAGGCTATCTGAAAAGCGAGTTTAATCTTATGACCTTTAAAAAGTATGTTTTTAATCTTATTTTCATCAAAATGTTGGTGAAAGTCCTGAGCAGTTAAAATGTTTAAATTCTATGTTTAAATTTTTTTAGTAAAAATGTGATAAACTAAATAAGCCCCTATAAAACAATTTAATATTATTTTATAATTTTCTTTTGTGAACTTATATAAATATGACTTTATTGGTAGAGGAAGGCTAAATTCAGGTTTATTACCTTTTTCTTGAATCTCAGCGTAAGCTAAATCGTCAGTGATTTTTTTAAACTTCAAATTAAAAATTCAAACTTTCTAACTCGCCAGAAGCCTGCCAATAATACTCCAATTTAATGAACACAATATTAAAAAATATCAAAAATTATTATCATCATCATCATTATTATTATTAGCACCGCGTCTTCCTAACCGTTCGGGCTATACGCACTTAGGCTAATGTGTAATGGTAGGGGGATTGTGAGATGAAATGGAGGACCTACAGTTTAACGTAGAATCCGAACCACGGTGGAGGCCTGGCATTCCCCACATTCACAAGTTGTGATTAATACACGCCTTGTCAGAGGTGAAGGAAGGGTTTAGTAATCAGAAAAATCTGTGCCGGGACCAAGGATTGAACCCCGGACCCTAGCTCAGAAGTCTGACACCTTACCCCTAGACCACCAGGTCACCCAAAAACTTATTAAATAATCCGGTATTTCTAAAGGTCTGCAACGCGTCTCAGTGCTCTACCACTAAACTCTCTAAATTACTTGACAAAAATATGAATAATATTTTGGTAAGGACAAACAGGTAAATCTTACAAGGCTTCGCCCTTTGCCAGATATTTTATGATTGCTACTTGCAAGGCCAGGGTTCAAGCCTTGAAAGTCTCAATTAAGGATGACGCTATCAATTAATTTGTCTACTGTCCTCTCTCATGGCAACTTCTGCATCTTTCCAGTAATAAAATAAATTTCCTTTATTTCATTACTTTAGATCGGATATAGTTTCAAACTGCTTATAGTCTATGTCACCATCAAAGTTTAGGTGCAAAACAGCGCATCAGTGGGCATGCGGATGTGACGTCTAAATAATTTAATTTAGTTTGCCAGTGATGTTAACTATGGGGTTTGAATCTCGACCATAGGTACTAAGGAAACATACATTGTTTTCCACCCTTCCTTCACGCTAATTCGAGTACATTTCCTCTGAATTATACCGTATTCCTCCTTAACTCATTATTGACATTAAATACGGACAGCCTGGACGATCTTGGGTTAAAAAAAAAAGTATCCTCTGTGATGTGTTTACATAACCCTACGCTGAAAAGTGTAAAAATTAACCCTCCAAACTAAAAACCACTATTGAACTCAAAATAAATTGATATTGGCGTCACAGACTTGTTGGTTTTGGGGTTTGAATCCCCCCCCCCCCTTACTCTCAGTCTCAATCCCCCTCTTGCACTGTAGTCATGTGCGCAAGTAATGGCGTCCCAGGCTGGTGATTGGGCTGGAGCGCCGTTATGAAATACGAAACCCTCCCCACACCCTCCTGCCTAACGAAACCCGTGACAAAACTTCCCGTGGGGGATTAACTTTAGTCGAAAGCCAGGAGGGTTGATAGTGGGAGGGGGGGGGGGTGACCACTGCCCCATTCTCACGCGAAACTCTTGCTTGATCTCACGATACACTCAGATGGCTCGTTCAGTTAAAGTTCGAATCATCCCGGTGTGCTGGCAACAAGAAAAATAATAATGACCTTTTATACTTTCTCATAAAGAGAAAGTACTTCAATAAAGAATATTTTAAACCCAGATATTAAGCTGGAGCTAGAAATTTGTTGTGATCCAAGCTAAAAGAAAAACAACGTGGAACTTAAAATTATATATATATTGTCTGTCTAACCGCCAGTGTCTGGGGTTAGAGCCAGACCGGTATGATGAGATTTAGAATTAAATATAGTTTACCCATGGCCAATTTTGTTGAATTCAAAACTTTTCGAGAAGGGCATTAGTAATTTTGTTCAAATTGGATAACTAGGATGTGTTTTACATGTTAATAACACTGTATAGTGTATACTCTTCAGAACTGTGCTAAAATTTTGATCTAAAATTTGACCCAAAAAAATTACAAATATGTTTACATTAAAATGCTAAAAATTGTTTATAGATGAATGTTCAGAAAGAGTACATATGAATAAATCAAACAAGCGCTTTATAAAATGTAACGAAAATAAAGCTGAATGCTATGAACAACCTTGAGCAAATAAACCTTTGAATTACGCTAAACATGATTGATGATTTACAAATGTATGCTTTAAAAGTAATAGTTATCACCTTCCACAAAAAGTCATCAAAATTCGGGCTCCGCTGATGACAAATTTTTGAAAGAAAATAGAATATTGCGATCTGGTTCACGAACACCTTATAGCCTACTTGATTTGAAGAAAAAACTTATTTAAGGGTGGTTAACTAATGGTAGACTTTTGAAAATTTTATTCGAACCCTAATCTCCCCTGCATCGGCAGTCTGAACTGTTGCGAGAGTTGTGGCTTAGAGTCTTAGACCATTAGACAACCGAAGCGGTACAAGGGGTCAAGTTGTTTTATCGGCTATTTGTTTATTCGATAGATGTGTCATAGCTGCCAGATTTGACCCTTGGACTATTTTACTTATCCCGTGAATAGCCCGGTTGTTCTACGACACCTCAAAGAAGGGATTGTAAGTAGTCCGAGTACAATAGCTTAGTTCCTTCAAGACACCTCAAGGAAGGGATTGTAAGTAGTCCGAGTGCAATAGCTTAGTTCCTTCACGACACCTCAAAGAAGGGATTGTAAGTAGTCCGAGTACAATAGCTTAGTTCCTTCACGACACCTCAAGGAAGGGATTGTAAGTAGTCCGAGTGCAATAGCTTAGTTCCTTCACGACACCTCAAGGAAGGGATTGTAAGTAGTCCGAGTACAATAGCTTAGTTCCTTCACGACACCTCAAGGAAGGGATTGTAAGTAGTCCGAGTACAATAGCTTAGTCCCTTCAAGACACCTCAAGGAGGTGATTATAAGTAGTCCGAGTGCAATAGCTTAGTTCCTTCACAACACCTCAAGGAAGGGATTGTAAGTAGTCCGAGTACAATAGCTTAGTTCCTTCACGACACCTCAAAGAAGGGATTGTAAGTAGTCCGAGTGCAATAGCTTAGTTCCTTCACGACACCTCAAAGAAGGGATTGTAAGTAGTCCGAGTGCAATAGCATAGTTCCTTCAAGACACCTCAAGGAAGGGATTGTAAGTAGTCCGAGTGCAATAGCTTAGTTCCTTCACGACACCTCAAGGAAGGGATTGTAAGTAGTCCGAGTGCAATAGCTTAGTTCCTTCACGACACCTCAAAGAAGGGATTGTAAGTAGTCCGAGTGCAATAGCTTAGTTCCTTCAAGACACCTCAAGGAAGGGATTGTAAGTAGTCCGAGTGCAATAGCTTAGTTCCTTCACGACACCTCAAGGAAGGGATTGTAAGTAGTCCGAGTGCAATAGCTTAGTTCCTTCAAGACACCTCAAGGAAGGGATTGTAAGTAGTCCGAGTACAATAGCTTAGTTCCTTCACGACACCTCAAAGAAGGGATTGTAAGTAGTCCGAGTGCAATAGCTTAGTTCCTTCAAGACACCTCAAGGAAGGGATTGTAAGTAGTCCGAGTGCAATAGCTTAGTTCCTTCACGACACCTCAAGGAAGGGATTGTAAGTAGTCCGAGTGCAATAGCTTAGTTCCTTCATGACACCTCAAGGAAGGGATTGTAAGTAGTCCGAGTGCAATAGCTTAGTTCCTTCACGACACCTCAAGGAAGGGATTGTAAGTAGTCCGAGTGCAATAGCTTAGTTCCTTCACGACACCTCAAGGAAGGGATTATAAGTAGTCCAAGTGTAATAACCTAGTTCCTTCACGACACCTCAAGGAAGGGATTATAAGTAGTCCGAGTACAATAGTACCACGACAGCATAAAACTAGAGCTTTTCCCCGCTAATGTTTTTTTGACTTTCCATGGGTCTACAAACTGAAAATTAGGTTTTGTTGGGTTGAGTAATTTCTATAATAAACCTATCGCGGATAGAGTATAAAACTAGTAGTAATTATAGCCATATATATATATATATATATATATATATATATATATATATATATATATATATGTAAAGAAAATAAATAACCTATATACTCTCCTCCTGCTCCCTTGCTGAAAGCGATTCCAACATATTCGCCTTGTATAGTCACCGAAAACATAAGTCGTTAACCTAATTCAGTTTCTGTAAATATTAAGTTTTTTTGAGATAATAGATTGATATCCCTCAACATGTTTGAACCGTTTGCGTTACGCGGTGTGATCAGATCATATCAGTACATAAGTGGGCCTCCATAAAAGTGGAGGAACACTCATAGATAATTAAGGGACCTTTATCGAGTAGGGGATGAAACCATATCTCGTGTTGGAGCTCTACCCCACCCATTATAATTATTCTTTAGAAGTTTCCGAACCTTAAATCGAATACGATCACATGAATACATATCTCAGAAATGCTAATTAAATGGTTAATTAGGTCTTAGTCCTCCCTTCCACTGAAAAACTGAATGTATAACTATATTTACGAATAATTAATCATATCTGCCTTCTTTTTTTTTTTTTTAAACTTGAGACAAAAACGAGACAAGTTTTTATAACTATGAAAGTAAAGATACTCTGTTCTATCTCTCTCGCGCAAGCAAAGTAACAAAGGACCTGCCCTAGATATACGTGGTTAGACAATAGAATAAGGATGAATGCATTTGATTACACGATTTTATCTTTGAAAACTACACCAACTATTTATGAAAGGCCAAAATTTTATACAATATCCTCGCGTTTTCTGAATAAAGATAAATTATTTCTCCCCCACTTAATATGCTACGAAGGAAGTTCGCTTGCAAATTTCCGGAGGGCTAAGTGGCTCAATTTACGAGGAAGAATATGTTTGTTATAAAATACAAAGCCCTACAAACCGTTGAATATAAAAACTCAAAGAACACGATAGGAAAAAAAGAAAAATTCATACAGTTAGTTGAAATTTAAAAACTAGTTTAGTATCTCATCGCAAGAGAGTATTATTATTACGATGGCGTTACCGATGAGAGGAGGGTGTCTCCATATATTGTATTCATACTGATCACTTTTTATTTGGGATGAGGGGATAAGAAGAAACTGGGAAACTTAGAGAGCGTCAGGGAAAAAATACTAGAGTAGGAAAACCCTAACGATCTTGGTTGAGCTATTATAATATTATTTATTAATAAGAAACAATCATTTTATTTGTTAGACTTAAGACTTCCTATTATATCCCATCACTAATAAGTGAAAGAGTAGGTTAAGTAGTACTGTAGAGTGTGAAACTTCCATCCACTGCCGCTGGCTTTCAAGAGCTCCTCGGGTCCAGTGTGAGCATTTTTTAATCATATTAGTGCATCTATCTATCGCTTTAATACGAGAGTATACATTCTTGTCAGACCCTATATCGACATATTTTATGGGGTCTAAATTGACAAATAGGAATCTTAATAGAAATTTGTTAACCTGAAGATATGTAATCACTATTGAAATTACAACAATTTATATCGAAAGTCGAAAAGATCACCCCCGCCCCCCACCAGACAGATCTCCAGAACACTGGGCTATGGGGCCCCATCTTAGGTGGGGGGTACTTCATGAAACCTTACCCGTGAAAAATTCCCCATCTCTTTCCAACTACCTCCCCATTTTTTTACCTAAGTATTGTGCAGCTTGCGCACCGGCATGCAAGTGCGTTTTATTTCAGGTGTTTTTAAATTGAATAAACCTATAAATATATAAACATACTATAGTGGCTCGCTGCGTAGTAATTTCTTCAATTATGAGGAACGGGTGTGGCCTAGCATTCACTCTTAGAGAGAGAGAGAGGGGATGGGGAGGGTAAAATAAGATATAGGCCTATTATTATTATTAATATTATTATTAGCACCACGTCTTACTACCCGTTCGGGTTGTACGCACTTACGTTAAGGTGTAATGGTAGGGTGATTGTGAGATGAAATGGAGGACCTACAGTTTAACGTGGAGTCCGAACCACGGGGAGGCCTGGCATTCCACACATTCACAAGTTGTGATTAATATAAGTCTTGTCAAAGGTGAATGAAGGGTTTGGCAATCAGATAAATCTTAACGGCACCAAGGATTGAACCTCGGACCCCCAGCACAGAAGTCTGACACCTTAACCCTAGACCGAAATAAGATATAAATACCAAGTATAATACATATGTAATTACAACGCATCGGTAAGAAATGAACTAGATCCTTTTCAAAATAATGTATGTAACGTGTAAAACGTGTGTGAGACATGAGGATGTTCATCTTTCATTAGAACAGTTTGTACAATGACTTAAAGTAAATAAATTAGTTGGGACATGTGCGTGATCAACGATCTTAAGGCTAAAGAAACTTGCAGCGAGAATAATTTAGTGGTTTAAAAGTCGAGCTCGGGATAAGACACACCCATTAGTCTTGCAACCTACCATGAGAACAAAATAGCGCAATTAATTTGGATTATACAACATATTAATGTGGAATCTGAAAGAAAGGGAAGAAAAAACAATGAATGGCGTGCCTATACTGATTTGAGGAACCGGGTTCGATTTTTGATCCAGGTTAAAAAATAACCATTGGAAAATTGATTTAGTTTTACGTAAAGTGTTAAATTAATGGTCGGGAATAGGGGTATTCACAACAATACAAGCGGGTCATACGCGGCCCACACTCATAATATACATATATATATTATTATATATATATATATAAAAGATAGATGGATAAATAAAAAATAATTAACGAGTTTTACACGAATTAAATAGTTACCAAGCAATTTTTAAACTTTGGATCGAGCTCTAACCTCGCCTGTGTGTTTAGAATTTTTTTTCTTCGTTGGGTTCTCACTCACTTTATCATCACGATTATGCTGGTATATTTCATCTAATTATATCTTCCTCATCTCTACCTTATTAGCGTAATTAAATCCGTAAATCTCGTATGGGTAACGAGACGCGATGGAAAAGAAGTAATTATTAGTAGCACGAATGTTACAATAACTTTAAATGTGTTACCAAAAGTTTGAAAATGTTATATAAGAGCTCATCTAACTCCAAGGATAGTTTATAATCCTAGCTTAGGTAATAAAGTTCGAGGTGACCTGGCGGTCTAGGGGTAAGGTGTCTGACCTCTGATATGGGGGTCGGGGGTTCAATCCTAGGTCCCGGCACAGATTTATCTGATTACCGAACCCTTACTTCACCTCTAAAAAAGACGTGTATTAATCACAACTTGTGAATGTGTGGAATGCCAGGCCTCCACCGTGGTTAAGATTCCACGTTAAACTGTAGGTCTTTTTCATTATCATACCATAGTACATCCAAACCGTGGGTGTGCGGGGGGAATTCACACCGTTCAATCTTCGTAGGTCAACCTTCTTTACTTCCCTCTCACTCCATTCACCCTAACTAGCCATTTATTCACACTTAAGCATAAGTGCGTATAACCCGAACGGCTAGTAAGACGCGGTGCTATATAATAATAATAATATTGTTCGAACCAAGCGTCGTATCGCGGTGCAGTTTTTTTTTACTTTCTAAACCAGTTGGATTAAGATTAAGAAAACCATTATACCATCTTTTAAAATATATAACAATATTGAATTTTTAAAACGTAAAAAAAAATCCAACCTGATTCAAATGTTGCTGTTTTCAAGTGAAGAATGCAAAGATCCGAAATTCTATGAAATTTCTGGTTTGAGCGTAGTCGTGTACCTAATTTCCCTGTTCGTCTGTCATGAGTGAGAAAAGGTTGATCCTGGTGTGCTGCCCAATTGACCGGAGTAGCGTGCGCACCCGGCTCATTGGCCGGCTAGTAAGTGACTCCCGTCCACTCCGTTTGGGACAAAGTATAGTACTGGAGAAGTCATGCAAGTGTGGTAATTACCCATTGCTCTATACACTGCATTTCTATGACCGAGCTAGAAAGAGCCTACTCAATTTACATGCCACAATCGACATTGAACCGATGGTATTATTTCCACCACAAATAAAGTTGTGCCACGGATTGTAATAGCTCGGTAAATATATGATGACCTCAGCGGGGCTTTAACATTGAATGTTGGGTCCTAAAGCGATAACCTTACCCCTTCCCGATTGATTGGACATGAGATGGGCTTGTAAACGTGTGAATTGTGGTTAATAATAATAATATAATCTTGAGATTTTAGAAAACTATAAATAATTGGTGCGGTGCACAGCACAGACTTTACCTCTCTTTTATCTTAGTATAGAAACATTTACTAAAAACCAGGGTTGAGAAACACTCTACTTTTTTTTTCTAAAAAAATAAAATTGTTCTTTAGATGAATTACAAAATATGACGTTATTTTGTATAGATTCCATACACAAATGTCGCCTAGATATTACAATATTAGTAAACAAAGAACAAAATAGTTTGTGGTATTGTGTAATACTGAAGAATACTGAACTAATTAATTAAACCTTTAAATTGAGTTCAAAAAGCACTACTATGCTCTGCCTATAGGCTTGAGATTTATCATTGATTTAAACATCAAAAGATTAAATAAATAAACAATTTGTCTTGGTGAAAATATGTTTCTGGTTTTATTTTCGGTTAAAATTTCTTGAATATGTGTAAAAGGTGTTCTAAAATTTAATTATAACTTTTTCTCTTCATTTAAAAAGTTTGTTAGATAACGCCACCAGGCTCATGACAGATATTCAAAAACGAATGGTGATATCACCATGTGAAGAAAATTAAACTCTATTGTTCTACTTGAGAAATATTTTTTTTATTTTGGCCAAAACAATGTTTTACCATAAAAACTGCAAAACAGAAATACTACTTTAGATTATTTATCTGTTTCTAATCGATTATTTAGTTTTGAATGCACTAACCCAAATTATGAAAAGACTCTTTCAACACTTGCTGAATAAGCCTGTGCTGTAAGTAACTGTTCAACTATCAGAAAAACTTTGTCATTATATGTATCATTTCATTTTTGGTTAATTACTCATTATATTGATTTAAGTAGATTATTGTATAATTTAATTAGGCTAATTTTACAATGACATAAAAAGTAAACTTCTATCAGTACTTAATTGGGATTTTGTAGAATTTCTGAATTACGGGTCCCTACGTTGTGCGCCAATTGAAGTGTTATAGAATTATTACTGCTTACGTTGGGCGCTAATTATGATGTTTTGGACGTCTCTCTCCACGTCGATCGATGAATTTTGGATCTTGTTCGTCGCATTGGGCGTCGATTGAAGTTATACTGTTTAATTAGCTGATAATTGCCCCGTGGTCAAGCACTAATTAAAGCGGTCCGGTATTTTTATGTGGTGAGTTAATTGGTATTTATAGCCCCGTGATCGAGCGCCAATTAAAGAATTATTGGTGATTTAAATATTGTATAATTAATACACACTTTTTATGTTGACATGTTTTTATTTCTAAATCTCGGTTTATTTCTAGAGAAAATAGATCATGTAGTCGAAATATATACGCGGCCTATTATATGATCGTAAGGATCGCGGACAGGCGCTAAAGTTCCGAGTGGTTCAAGGACTGTACGCCAAGTGACTAGTGAGTAGTGAGCAGTACTGCCCTTACATTACACCATCCTTCGTATATATCCATTGCTCATGGAAGCTTCGAGAAGGTTTAGTTTAGAAAAACAAAATACAAGACAAAAACATCTCGGTTTTACTGGGAGGTTCTAGAGCCGGAAAATGACTCAAGTTACATTTTAAAATCTCTATTCAAACTTTCCAGAAGAGGAAGTCATTATTTAAAAATCTTATATTGTCATATTGACTCGGCTAACGTCACGTGCGTGACGTCACTGATCAGTGACTTTTGCCTTCTTAGAAGAAGAAGTGCTTTAAGCGCCATTTAATATATTATAATTTAAATGAAATAAGATACGTTTATAAAATTAGGACGATATTATTGTCAATGCTATCACATATTCTTTAGGGGCAAGTCAGTTACATTACAATTACTCGTTATATATAAACCAATAGGTTTTTTTTAAATACACTTAGTTTAAACCAAGGTTTAAACAAGAACCCTTATAAAAACTCAAAAGTTTTTGAAATGAAATCATTAACATTGTTGCAGAAATACCCTACCAAAGAACATAAATTAAATAATAAAAACTTGTGTTATATCTTTTTGTCCATCAGTAAAATGCCCTTAATTTTAGGGTTGGATGTCTAATTCCAAAAAAACTCACGGGGAACCTTATTAAAACTCCAGATAACAAGTCTTAGCCCAATCGGTAAAATAGATTCGGCTTTAGGCCGAGATACAAATAGACAGACAGACGGCATTGGGAAAACAATTTTTTTGTTTCAGGGGTCATGAAATGTTGACATTTATCAAAATATTAAGTTCGATTTTTTTGACGATCCCAATACTTTCTCCCGAGGTGTTGAGAGAAAGTAAAAATTAATTATTTTGATGAGCACGGTTAATCAAAACGAAGTATTCTTTAAAAAAAAAACTAATTTGAAAGTAAACTGTTCCCAGCAAAACGTCAAACGGGTGCAAGATAACCTTTTAAGGGTAATTTATTTCCGAAACCTTCCCCTCATCGATTCGACCAAGGAAATCTCTCCTCACTATCCCCCCCCCCTTTTTCACGAACTAAAAAACTAATTTAAAAACTGGTTGACACTTTGCCTTTCCCTTTCTCTAGCTTCGTCGCTACACGTTGAACGACCCCACCCCTTCTTTGTCAACCAAACCAAACCTATGAGCTCTTCCGTAAATACTGTAGAGTGGTTTATGTCGGGATGTTGCGGACAGGAGTGAGGGAAGTTTTCTCATATTTGAGGTGACATTAAAATGTAGGCCTATATAATTTCAAAGTGACACATGTTGAATTTTTTTTATATTTTACATTTTATATTGACTATCAAGAAATAGTTGAGAAAATTTAAAGATAAAATACATAAAAAAGAAATAACGCAAAATGCAGATGTAAATTAAGATAACAAATCATTAATTAAAATTATTATTTATTTTAGTGAACATTTTTAGTCCATGAAACAAAATTAATTTTAAAAACATTTTTTTTAGAACCGCGTCTTACAACCCATTCCGGATATAAGCTTACGCCTATATACTAACTACACCAATGGGCTAGGGATGAGGAAGATTGACTATAGATGACGTATAACCACATTTGAATGTGTAGAGATAGTGGGAAACTATTTTGAAAAAACTACCCTCAGTACACCCAACCGGGGTCGAACCACTATCTCCCAGTAATCGGTAGTTTAGTCTACTGCGTGAGTAGCGGCTTAGACCATGCGGCCAACGAAGTGGGTATTAAATTATTAATAATAGCTTTTAGTACTAGGCTAATATTTCTTGATTGTGTATATAGGCCTATAATAAATTAATTGATCTTAATATATATGTAAAACAAACATTTAAAAATATAATTTAATTACTTTTTGAATACTTAACACATCTTACTACTCGTCTGGCATATCCGCTTATTTACAACAATAGGGTGAGGATGAAGATTGAATTTTATAAAATTTTACCCCACCTTCCCCAGAAATCCAATATATCGCTAGCCTGACACATTAGATTGTGTGTCCATAAGAGCGGGTAGTAAAATGTTAGTTTAATAGCAGCTCTACTATGGCTACATGGCCTATTTTCATTTCCATGCATCTGTTATTTATTAAAACAAATATTGCATTATTCCAATTGAAAGTTTAACCAAATATTAATTTAGCAGTTCTATATGTATATATTTTGCGATTAAATTATTAATATTCTAATAAAATAAAATTGATGGTCACACATACCAAACATCAAGTTAGTCTCTGTCTGTTGGCAGGAGATAGAAGGGTCGGGGTTCGAGTCCTGGTCGGGCAAAATCAGAGAAATGGTTTCCCTCAATGCAAATGGAGATATTATATTTATCATAAAATCTACCTCTCCCCCACCTACCCAATAATGTGATAATATGCTTATGGATCGGACGGTTAGTAATACGCAGTGAATTATATACACTGTATATGTATTATATAGGTACATTCCTAGAGCCGATAATTATTTTCCCTGTGTTTTCTTGTTATTCTTGATAATATTTGAAATAAAACTTCTCGAGAAAGAGTACATAGTTTTATTGTTAGTTGAATTTAATTTTCAGGTCAACTAGAACGTGGGTTGTTGTACTACGAGATAACAAGTACACAGCGCTAGTACACGCGAGTACGGTTCCAGCAACACATGTGCGGGGAAGATTAAGTAAATTATAGAAGTCGGACGGACGTTACTGCAGCCCCTGGCTAACCAAAGAGACTAAACGCCCACCCTCACACCCCAAAACGGTTTAGTGATTACGGCCCATCCACCCCGCCTTCGTGAATAATCCAAGTCACTACCGTTTCCCTAGTTAACCACTACCATGAAATTGTGCTGCCCATTTCCAACCAAACGTCCCCCCTTAACCTCAAAACCTTTATGGAACTCACACTATTAATTATTTAAAATAAATCATATTTTGTATTATAGCATATTTTGAATTAATTCATTTTATTTGTCTAAGAAAATCAATCAACTATGTTTTGCGTTATTATAGAGATAGAGATTAAATAAATGATTTGAAATTCCCAAATTTTTATCAATTTTTCAGGTAAAAAGATAGGAATTTCCACGGTAATTTGTGAGCAAAGATAGGAATAAAAATTATCGTAATTTGTCTGTATTCTTTGTCTAATCATGTGAATTGAAGATAAAACTAATAATTAACTCGGTGCCATGTTCTTATATTTTATAACTCAACAATTAGTTGAAAAATAACCGAAACATTCCAGCGAATTTTATTAATTTCCCTGGTTTCCTCCCGACTCTCGAACCAAATTCTCTGACTTCTCCAAGCCCATATCAACTTTTTATATTTAGTTCACCTCTCTCATCTGTATTGTCTTCCAATGAAGATCTTTTTCTGCACATATTAATACCCACCCGTGCTAGACGCATTTAATTACACTGAATCCTGAAGGTCTAGAGACCAGGAAAGTATAATTTTTAATGAACTTACCCGTATTTATGAGGAAAGAAAGTGAAATGTAGTATGTGCTCATAGATTCGGGCCTTTACTATATTAAATTTGTTAGTATGTTCCGATGCGACTGTTATGTTCATAATAAAACCCACCAAAATTAGATATAAAGAGAATTTCGTCTCCTCTCGAATGGTCCCAACAACACACATTTCAATGCGCACGATTATGCAACTGTCGCCCCAACAAGTAGTTCAACGCAGAATGAAAGTGAGTTGTTCCCATTGTGTGATGCCTGCTCTCCAAAGTGTTTTTTAATAAATTAGATACGAGGAAACGACCGGGATAAATATGGGATGGAGAAATCCAAGCAACACATTCTATAATCATGCCCTTAGAATTATATACCCATTTGCAAACAATTTATAGTTTACTTTAACGTTCAGTTTTTAGTTATTCGTACCAAAAGTCAAGACGTTTGAGGCTTCAGTTTCACAAAATGCTTGAGCTATCACTTATCAGTCGGGGAAGTCAAGGCTTGGATATTGGATGGCTGTATTAGGTGCTAATTTCACATGTGTGATTTATCTTTGTGACTTTCACAACCCCTCTAGTATCTCCACGCTAATACGGATGCCCTTATTTCTAGCTAGGCCAACCAATCCATACTTTTTACTAAGATTGTGACATTAATAGAAATAGTAGTCTATTAAAGGGTACTTTAAAACGTAATGATGCTAGAATGGGAGTTATTTTAAAACGTTGGTCTCTCTTTATAGAGTATAAAGTTGTGAAATACATTAAGTGTATTAAAAAGAAATGAAAAATTTGTCTATGCGTACTATAATTAAGGACGCTGGCTAATTGAAGGGACATTTATCTACACTGCAGCATTTATTACGAGAACGGCAGCGTTGATGCTGCAAAGCCACTAAAACAATACCAAATAATATGAAATTTTTATTTTGTGAGCCTGTTCAAAACTGAATGTTTGAAAAACTTTCTAAACATTTACTTTTATTTCAGAACTGTGATCTTTCGCGTTAAACGTCGCTGAAAACGATCTGATTTTACCTTTTAATTAATGTTCGAATATCATAAAACTTAAAATTTTATGATAAGGTACATGTTGATACTTTTCCCCTTTATTTTGGCTGGAACCCTAGCTTGAAATAACGTACCACTTATTAAATAGGGCGTGATTTCTGGACGCCTGCAGCGCATATCAGCGCTCGGGTAGGCGGCCCTCTTAAGGGAAGGTGTATTTGTTTGGTTTGTGGAGAATATATGTTTTAGCATGGATATTGTAGAAAAAAAAAATTATAACTATTAACTCAATCGTACAGTCTGGACCAAAGTAACCATTTTTCATAGCTTTTGAACGTAACAATATCCATATTAAAGAAAAATCACAAAGTTTAATTGTAACCCTAACACTAGAGTTTTAAAAAAACACGAAAGGTTAATGCCAACATTAATTTGTTCTAAGAATAAAACTGAAATTATGGTTATTAATATGAGTATAAAGTGTAAAAACCCATTAAGTGTTTAGTAAATGTAGCGCAGTATAAATAAATTCTGTTCAGCGTATGAATTGTTTTCTGAAAGGCCTTTTTCCCTATCAGAAATGTATTATATAGTAAGATATTGGTAGGAAAAAAGACCTTTCAGAGAGTAATTCCTAACGTGAATGAAGTATATATAAAGGCTTTTAATGATGTCTTACTTCCATTGTCACGTGACCAGAGCTTATTATATGCTACAAGAGGCCAAGGTATGTCAAGTTTTCTCTCTTTAGGCAATAAAACCCTGAATATAAATTAAACGTAGAAAACTAAATAAATGTTGTATTGCCAAAACATGTTTTAAAAAAAAGATTCTAGTTTTGGTAGGGTGGTAGGGGGGAATGGCTCGAGGACCCCCTCCCCCCTCCTTCCCATAACTACTCCACTGGGTTGAAAGTACTTAATAAACCAATGGCGCACTTATGGGGAAAAAGTTAGCAAGACAGCTCTAAATATGTATAGTAGTAAAACTATATTAGACATTAAAAAAAGCATTACTAAATTTTCAAATTATTATAGAGTATAGAATTAATATCGTTGATTTTCATCAGTGGTCACATCGTATAAGGATTAAGATCGTACTAGACTGGATTTACGGTGACGGGAATATTAAGGTTTGAGTCTTGGACGGATGAATTGGTAATTTTTTGTCACGTTCGATTTATCAGTGTGGTTTTACCAGCCTATCTTCAAGATAATGCGGGGCTATTTCCCCAAGGCTATCCTCCATTTCCTAACACTTTGGAAGTCGCTAAATGCCTTGGGGTTTAACGTGATAGTTATATAAAATTATGATTTACTAAAATATTAATAACGTCTTAATCAACGAATAAATCAACATTATTGTATGTAGCTATGTAGAAAAACCCAAGTTAAAATTGTTATTTTTTAAAGTATGTAGATCCTGACTCATAATATTCACAAACAGCATACATTTTCATAACATTCATGACCAAAATGTAATTCGTTCAATTACCTATACACATTAGTAAGCCTTACGATTAAATGATATTCAGAGGTCCATAAAACCTGCACAGATGGTGAGATGGTGAAGTTTTGGTTATTCCTGGGGTTGTTTCCTCCACACCCTCTCCGCGGTGATGCAGGAACATTTCTCTAACTACCCTTCTATATAGACGGAGTGGTAATTCCCCTGGGCCTTTCTCCCAATCTACCGACACAAAGATTTGTGTAACCGAAACTCTCGTCAAGGATCATCGAGCCAACACGGACAAGAGTCAACATCCTCACCGATAGTGACATCAATAGACATCGTCACACAAAATAGCTTTCCGATATCGAAACTTCATCATACAATTTTGATGCGATACTATTTGGCATCTGCAGAATTGAACCAATGAAGCGAATACTATTATCACTGATCTTGGTATTGATTAGAAAATGCTTTCGGATTTGTTCCTCATGAAATGACTTGGACGTGCCAACTTTCTAATCCTTTTCATAAAGGCTTTTTAGAAACCTACGCCTTAAAGCTGGTTATAACTGGTAGACACGCAAATGAAGGAAAACAAGAAAAAGGCGTCGTTGACTCGTCATGCCCAGTTTATTCTGGGTATTTAAGGGTTTGAATCCAGTCCAGGTGTATTGAGGTATTTTAACCTGAAAGGTTTCCTTCCCTCTTTCTACAAGCAAACGCGGATACACACATTCCATAAAATCTACTTTCCTCATCCCTATCCTCATTAGTGTAAAGATGCGGATGTTTCGGACTGAAAGTAGGATGCGTAAATCGTGTTATTTTTTTCAAGACAAGAATCTAAGTAAAAGTTTTAGTTTGCTCAAGAAATATTGGGAAATGGTTCCAATTAAAGAAAGAAATATAATTTCCTTTGCATTAAAGTTTCTCGTGTCAATAGTTTAATAACACTGGTTAGCAGCCATTTTGCATCTGGTGTTGATACATCAACTTAATATGTTATTTTTGTTGTAGAGTCCGAATTTGCTTTCGGAAATGCTCTGTCACCTAAACATTTTAAGATATTTGAGATTTTTGTTTTAGATTGTTGTGTTGTTTGTGTTCTTTTTATTCGTGAATTATCAGAGACTATGCTGGTTGCACTCTGTATTTGGATGAAATTTATGATGGAAGAAGTTCTAAAAATAGTAACTAGGTGGCAGGGCAATTTAGTTGAGGGGGAATGATACTGCTATTGGCCGTTAGAGGTGACTCAGCTAGCCACGTTAGCCTTGCTGTGTAGTGCGTGTTGAAACTTGGATGGTGTTGGTCATTTTGTATATTTCTCTCTATTGATACATTAGTTTGTGTTATTGTGTGTTTTTTCTTTTCTTGTGTGAAGTTGTGAGACCTTCTGATATTTTTAGGTTATAGTTAGTACAGTGTTCTTAACGTAATGGCAACTGCTAATCTTCGTGGTTGTGTAAATCACCCCAATAACTTTTGCTATGTATGTGGTAAGTTCACTCCAAAACCTAAAGAAAGCCAATCATGACTTAGTTAAGAAGGCTTATAAACTATACTTTGATTGTGCTCTTGGAGATCAGGATAAACCCTTTGCACCTCATATTGCTGACATAACCTGCACAACTACCCTAATAGAATGGTCGAAAGGAAACCTCCGAGCCATGCCATTTGCTGTTACAATGGTTTGGTAAGAGCAAAAAATCACATGAACTGTTATTTTTGCCTGACAAATATTGCAGGACATTCCAGTAAAACTAAACATACAATTAAATATCCTAATGTTTCTTCAGTTCATATGCTGTGCCTCGTGGGGAAGGTTTACCTGTTCGTGCTTGTCACTTGCAAACCACTACATCAGAATCATCAGAGGAAAGTAAACCAGAAGATGCATGACCTTTGGAAGAGTTCATCCCTGAAACTCATGACAGATTGCCTAACCTCATTGAACAGAAGGAACTAAACGATTTGGTCCATGTTTTGAAACTTTATAAGCAGCAAGCTGAAATGTTGGGCTATAGACTGCAACAATGGAACCTTCTAGAGCAAGATACAAAAACTACAAGTTTTAGAACAAGAAATAGTTATTTGTCTGAATATTTTGATATAAAGAATTCAATGTGTATGTGCACAGACGTGAATGGTTTTATGATGGAGTTGGGTGTTTGACATAATCCACATGAGTGGAGAATATTTATTGATTCATCTAAAGAAAGCTTAAAAGCAGTGCTACTGCACAATGGCAATAAACTTTCATCAGTACCTTTGGTGCATGTAGTGGACATGAGGGAAGCTTATGAAAGTATGGCTTTGCTGATGGAGGGAATCAAATATAAAGATTATGAGTGGAGATATGCTGGGATTTAAAAGTTGTCGCACTGCCTATAGGTTTACAGGATGGATTCACAAAATGTCGTTTTTTGTGCTTGTGGGACAGACGAGATAACAAGAATCACTACAAATTCAAGGAATGTACTATGAGGAAATTATACATTGCTTGAAAGGAAAATGTGAAATTTACTTATGGCTAAGCCGAGTAAGGTCATTTCGCCTCAGCTTCATATAAAGTTCAACTTGATGAAGAAATTTGTAAAATCTCTTGATAAATAAGGTCAGGCCTTCAATCATTTGAAAACAATGTTTCCCAAGTTGAGTGAATCAAAGCTAAGCTAAGTTATATTTATTGGGCCACAAATTCGGGCATTGCTGAAAGATTCAGCCTTTGATGCTAAGCTTACAAATATCGAGTTGCTGCTTTGTCCCTCCATTGTTCATGGCTTTTTTTGGCAACAGAAGAAACGATAAATATGTTTCCATAGTGAGTGGTATATTGGACAACTACAAGAACATGGGGTGTAGAATGTCACTAAAAATTCACTTTTTAAACTCGCATCTTGACTTTATCCCAGAAAATTGTTGTGCTGTTAGTGACAAACAGGGGGAACTCTTTTACCAAGATATCCTGACCATGGAGAATCGTTACCAAGGACACTGGAACCCTTCGATGATGGGCGATTACAGTTGGTTTCTTTTTTAGGGAGACTGATGAAACACCTTACAAATTAAAAGCATCGTCAACACATTTTGTCAAATAAAAATTACATTAAACTTTGTAAATATTAATATCGCGACTTAATGTGGATTATTTTAGTGCTTTTGGTTGGTTTAAATTAGTATTTTTACGCTATCAAGAAAACAGAGGTGAGTTCTGAGGGCTATGTTTTTTGTATTTAAAACTGTAAATAGTTGTTAATGTCGTATTATTGCCTTTGTATTAGTGCTGTGATCTTGGAAATGTGACGTAATAAAGAGAATCTTATTTTTCCAATGAATTCAGCACCCGAAAATTAGCTATATCCCCTCATTTACAAACCAGATAAAGAAATAAAGTTTCAATTTGTTTACCAGTGATAATTATAAATGTAATAATAGTGGTAATGTTTTATGACTCTCTCGGAATGAGTGTACATATGGAAAGGGTTAAAAAAAAAGTTTAACGCAGTATTTCTCAAAGATTTGGTAATGGAGGACCATAAAATGAAAATGATGCGCACTGGGGAACCATCAAGACTCTGGGAGTACGGGGTAAGAGCGTTGAAATGTATGCAGGAAGAACATTAATCTTAGACAAACATTAATGAATCTATTAAATGAAATAATGAAAACATATATAATTATCGTGAATTAGTAAGTACAGTTTTTTTCCCCTTAGCACCGCGTCTTACTACCCGTTCAAGTTATACGCCTATGAACTAATTACACTAATAACTTAGGAATTAGGAAGGTTAAATTGAAGAAGTGCACCCGCATTTGCGTGAGGGTGGAGTGGAAAACTAATTTATTTTTTTCAACCCTTAGTGCACCCGACCGAGATCGAACACTGATCTTATAGTCTTCGACAGTCTAGTCCAACACGAAAGTAGCGCAAGACCACGTGGCCACCGAAACATTTTTATTATTACTTTCTCATACCAAGAGAGAGTATTGTAAAAGTGAAATCCAATCTCTAGATTATGATTGAATCTTTAAGTTTTATGAGAACCCGAACCCAAAAAAGTGGATTTTACAATTATGTCTGTCTCCATGTATATCTGTATGCTTGTCTGTCCCTGGCCAAGGATCCAAAATGATTTGATGGATTTTTTCAAGCTTGATATATAAATTTTATGGGGCTATAACACAAAATAGTTTTTTTAAGATTGACCTTCAACTAAGGGTAGTTTAGTTATTAAGAGGTGATTTTTTTATTACAAACTTATCGAAAATAGGTCAAACGATTTTTTTAGAATGCACATTTTTGAAAATTTGAAATATTTCGAAAATATCTCTAAAGATTTTGTTCAAAATATATAGTTGGAAATTGATTGGTATGACAAATAATGATGTAAACATTTTTGGGGTGGAGTCAAAAATGAAGAAAGGTTTTTCAATAAATTGAGATATTTTAAAAATGGGTCTAGGCCTAATAATTTGGTTCCAAATTTGTAATTCAGGGGTGAACATAATAAATAACACTTTTATGAAGAGTTTGGAGGGCTATAGTACTCATTTAAAGGTTGTTTACGAAAAAAGTTATTTTTTAAAAACATTAAATATTCTAGACTCTGGGGTAAAGATTTCATTTCAAATGGGTATCTTATGATTGTTTGACATTACAAATAACAATGTATACTTAATTTTGGATCAAAAATATTTTAATGTGTAGATTACTAATGAGTGATCTTTCAAAAATTGAAATATTCTAAAAATGTCGCTATCGATTTGGTTCCAATTAAGTATCTTGGAAGTGTTTAACATGAAACAATGCACTGCATATATGTTTTTTGAAGGAAAAAAAACTCGTTTAAGGGTAGTTTACAAAAGACGGATTTCTTAAAAATTCTAAATATTTTTAAAACGGCTCTAATGATTTGGTTACAAACGGGTATATTGGTAGTATTTGACATGACAAATAGAAATCACCTGAATAACACTGTATACTTCATTTTTTTGCTTTGTAATTAACTGAAAAATGATTTTTGTAAATTTTTAATATTGTTTGAACATATTTATGGCACTTTTGTTCAAAATTATATCGGGAGACTATTTTATATTATAATTAATAATGTGTATTTTATTATTAGCACCGCGTCTTACTACCCGTTCGGGTTATACGCACTTACGCTAATGTGTAATGGTAGGGTGATTTTGAGATGAAATGAAGGACCTACAGTTTAACGTGGAATCCGAACCACGGTGGCGGCCTGGCATTCCCCACATTCACAAGATGTGATTAATACACGTCTTGTCAGAGGTGAAGGAAGGGTTTGGTAATCAGATAAAATCTGTGACGGGACCGAGGATTGAACCCCGGCCGCCAGCACAGAAGTCTGACACCATACCCTAGACCACCAGGTCACCTATAATAATGTGTCTTTATTTTTCTAATAAATTAATTTTAGGATCGTTTACATTCAACAAATTATAAAAAATAGGAAATATTTCTGAACTGGCATTAAATATGTAGTTCAACATGGGTGTCTGGAACTTTAGATTTTCATGATGAATAAGAATAACATTTTTATTTTTACAAATTACAAATAACTTATGGTTGATTACGAATAATTAATTTTTGAAAATTTGAAATTTGCTAAAATATTTAAATGATTTGGTTTAAAGTTTATAAATAAATAGTTTTTATTGTGATTAACAAGATGATACGTTTGTTCTTACGAGTAAAACTTATACATAGTGGTAGTTTAATAAAACATATTTTTGAAAAAAAAAAATCGAAGCTATAATTCACAATATGACAAAGCTAGTGCGATTGTATCGTAACATTTATTTTTAACATTTTAACCTAATGATTTTTGGTGAATAATTTTTCTTTTTAGGTTGGTACACATTTCATTTCATATGTGTCACCAGGAAAATAAATACAACATAGTATGGATTTTTCTGAGGACCACACTTTGAAAAACATTTGTGTAAGGCTTAGCTATCTCCGAGCTTACCCGTCCGCCAAACTAGACGAGCCACTATTTCCTTTAGAAAAACAAACACACGCGGGGTTGAGTGCGCGCCGTTAAATGGAAAGCGCGTGGTGATTGACCGGAACGTTTTACCGTAGTGTTATTACAGGGTGAGATTGCATTGCATCGACGATGATGTTGAGTCAAGGGATGAGTGGGTGGGAGCTTTTTGTAGTGGCCGGCTGCAGAGGGTTGGGGAAGGGGATGCAATTTGGAAGTCGAGTGCGTAACTACGCCTTTAATTAGCATCTCATTTTGAAGTGGTAGCCATGTAAAATGAGTTTATATTCATCATTTATACTTTGCATGATGATGGGAGGATTGATGTATAAAAGGATCGGATGAGGATCGCAGGAATTGTGTTAAGATGGAGAGTGGGAATACGGAGTGGTTCTAAATAAACTGTTGAGGGAAGCAGGGGAGTGCCCTCTCACCACTACTATTGGTAATGGTAATTGAAATGGTCATGAATAAAGTGGGAGGAAAACTTAGGGAGGGATAATGAAAGCCATGATGTTTGCTGATGACTTGATGGTATGGGAGGAGAAGAAAGAGGAGGTACAGAAACAGCTACAGGAATAGAATGAGGAAGGGAAAGAGTGTGGAATGAAATCTAGTATGGCGAAGTGTAAAGTGATGGAGATGACAAGGAGGAGGATAAGGAATGCCTATAAAGCTATACAGTTGGATGGAGTAGCGCTGAGAAAAGTATAGAACGTAAACTATCTTGGAAGCGTGATTGAGGTGAAAGGTGGAAGTATAGAGGATCTAATGAGAAGAGGACAGCAAAGAGAGTTTTTATATAGGTGTGTAAGATACATGCTATGGAGAAGAGAAGTACCCTTGGAGTGTAAGAAAATGTACAGGGTGTAGGCCCTACTTTGTACCCATTGTCGCACATGCAGCAGAAACATGGACAATGAATGTAAGCGAGACTTAAAAAATGTGGGCTATGGGAATAAAGTTTGTGAGGAGCATGTTAGCTGTCAAGAGGAGAAACAAGAGTGGAATAGCGTTGTCCGGAAAAGAAAGGGGGGTACAGGGAGTACATGAAATATTAAAGGAAGCATGACTAAAATGGTAAGGGCATGTAATGAGGATCGAGAAGAAGAGGTTGTCAAAGAAATGTATGGAAATAAAGTATGTAAGAAAAATACCGTAAGGGAGGCCAAGTAAGAATAGGAGGAGCAGATAACAGAAATTGTGCAAATGAGAGAAGAATTAAGGCCGATAAGCACAGAATGCTAAGCTAAGCTATGTGTGCTGTGCTGTCCTCTGATAAAATTTTGTCAATTTGGTTTCACTCTAATTGTTAAGTTAAACTAGCTAAGCAATGGTCCCTTTATTCACTCCCGAATTCAGTGTTGTTTCTTTTTGACCTGCTCCAGTGAAGTTTAGTTATGATGGCCTTCCCCAAAATGTCTTGTTTGAATTCAGATGATAGTATTTAGGAAGAAAATATGCTGCTGTTAGCAGTTGTTTTGGAAGAGGAAGAAATTTTAGGAGGTGGTTTGACTTGTTCAATTAACGCTTCCATTTTAATATAAACACATTTATTAATATAAAACATAAATATAGGAAATACACGTGAAACAAACTTAAAACAAAACTTCAACACTTCTTTGATTATTTTCACCAAACCAGCATTGCGTCTGTTCAATACGGAGCCCAAGCTGTTTTATGCGCATGCGCAACGTAAGATGGCTCAAGATGGGAGATGGAAAAATTGCCCAGCCAGCAATAGGAAAAAACATAGCACGGCGTAGCAAGGCATAGCTTAGCTTAACTTAGCTTTATGTGTGAACCAACATATTTAAATATATGGTCCACTAGAGTTAGCAGAGCAAATCTTAGCTTAGTTTAGCGTTTTGTGTAAATTGGCCTTAATGAAGCAATTAAAAGAGGAAGAATGATGGAAGTATAGAGGTCTTCATTTTACTAAACTGACCCAGCCACATGATGTAAATAGTTGGTAATGATGGTGTAAAATAGGATCGGCAAAGAAAAAACCTTACCATAAGGCCGTATTACACATAGCAGGCTGCAGCACAGCTTTTGACGTTGTTTTGTAGCACTGCGAGCTGACAAATCTGAGGCACCTATTACACATATACGAATTTCCATATTACAGCTCATTGGTGGGGGAGGTTATACTTTTTTCTGGTTCACTTCATGCCAAATTGTCTCTTCAATAGAAGGATGAAGATTATATTTTATAGTACTGGTACTATCGAACTTTTAAATCTCATGGTGTTGTAAAACGCAGAAAAAAACTTGTGTGTAGTCGAAATATAGAGTTAAAACATAAAAATGTGTCACACGCTGTGATGATTTTGCCTGAATTAGATTATGATTTTCAGAACTACATACGTATGAATGAAGACACCTACAAAACATATTTTTTCTATCGTGTCTCAGGGTTGAGTAAGCAAGATATCGTTATGAGAAGGGCTAAATATTCACAGGAGAAGCTAAGTATCACACTAAGATTATTTTAACATGTCGATTATAAAAAAGATTTGAGATTTTTCTTTCTTCCTTGCTCGCGCATGCACTGTACAACATTCCAGAAGTTGGAAGCGTATAAAACCTACATGTCGCAGAAAGCAGTCGTCTGATCAGAAAATATCAAACCCGTTTGATATCGTGCTGCCAAATTTCTGATACGCGCGCTGGTCATTTAGGTATATTACACGATCATCTTGCAGTGCTGCAACTTGATACGTGTAATGCGGCCTTTACAGTTGTGAAATATTTATCAATGTACTTTTATGAATTAATGGGCAAAAAGCATCATCGTCGTCACCTTTTGGCAGGTAATGTGATTTTTATGGTTCTAAGATAAATCCCATGACAGTTTTTGTTAATGCTGGCCCCACATTTATTTGTTTATCTTCTAAATGGATCTTCAATGGCATGTGAGTGTGCCCATTACTTCTTTCTAACGCCGTGACTTTATCCCTCACTGAAAAAAATGAATTCTGTGGGGATGAGGATGGTAGAATGTAAAGAAAGTGAACTTAATTTTCGTGGAGGTACTTTGAGTGGTGAAACCATTTATGAGATTCCAGGATTCAAACCGGGACCTCTTCGTTAATGTCAAACCAACACAATATACTGGATTTCTGGTGACGGGGTAGTTCAAGGATCGAATCTCTACTGGTTGCATTGGAGTTTTTTTTTTGGTGTTTTTTACACAATAATGCGAGTGTATTTCTCTAAGTAATACTTCCCCTTCTATTATTAGTACCAAGTCGTTAATAAACATGCTAGTGAACTTCATCATTTAATAAAACTGTAAACGAAGGAAAATATAAGACGTGAATGACGCCTATGTTCACGAGACCACAAGCATAGGTAGATTTTTCAAATAGTTTGTATATCGGCTACATGCGAGGTTGTTAGGTTGAGCCAAAATTATAGCGCCTATTACAACTCTAAATATTAAAATTTATAGGTATGAGATTCCTGAAATTTTCTTCGTATTTCAAACCGATTGAGCATCTGTCACAAACTACTTTGAGTAGCCAAAACTGGAACGAAACCAAATTTCAAGCTGCAAAGAGAATGAAAAACCCCGTCAGAACACATAAACATAGGTCCCCTCAATAAAACAACAGAACATTCTCGTGTTTCTATACCAGTATCTCTGAATTATTAATAACCGTTCAATCAACACGGTCCGCAGACTTGGCAGCTCGTGTACTACGCCCCTACGCGCGGTAAATAACCAATTGAACAAAAATAAAAAATTCAATCGAACACAAACAGACGCGCTCGCCAAAAACTCACGAATAATGATGATGAATACATAATCATGTATTGTCAAAACAAGTCAATTACATAGGTTTGAGCTAATGAACTTCGAATGTCCCCGAAAAGCTATTAGCATAAAGTGGTTCACGCGGTGCACTGAAGCTATATTAAAAAAAAGTGTGTATGTACCTCGTCTTACTACCCACACAACTCCCGCATATGGATATTGATAGGATATAGATGAGTAAAGTAGAATTTAGAGGAAATTTACCTTCATTTGGTGAGGGTGAGAGTGAGAAAACATTTAGATAAAACAACATCCTCAAACATACCCAACAGCGAATTTAATCCATACCCCTATAGTGACAATTAAGACCAAGTGACCACCAATGTGAATTATTTGGGTTATTCAATGTGCATTTTCTTATGAACACAAAAATTTTATCTGTAAAAGACAAACTAATTTTACTACACAAAACACTCGGAAATTGCAGTACCAAAGTGAGAATACAAAACTATGTACAAAAATAGTATAATGTCGCCCTCCCCCCGACAATATTAATTTAAGCAGTCGTTGGACCTGAATATGAAACCTCTAAATTGGTTAGTCGGCCTTCGGCAAATTTTTCACTGGAAGAACTGGTCGATGTGTAGCAAGGAGTAAAATCTAAATATTTATAGGTTCTGGTCATTGTTCCGGACCTCCAAACAAACATTTTAAGGGCTGATTCTGGTTCCAGTTAAAGAAAAATAAAAGTTCCTATTCTTTTGGGTTCTCAGTTAGTTTCTGGTTATTCTAAATTAGTATTTACTTCTTAAACTGCCACTACATGATTCGTAAATATAAATAACGTAAACACATTTAACAATCTAATGAGAGTTTGATGGAGACAAATCAGCTAATTACCATACCAAGGACACGAATTGTCTAAAAGAGTTGAATAAAATGAAAAATGTGTTTGTCAATTATGTCTAACTAAAAATACATTATTTTAGGCCTTATAATAAATAGGCTATTAAAATAAATAAGAATCAAATAGCCAAAGCTATTATTTATGCTTTTACGGAGAATTACTTCATCTAGATTTCGTATTCTGAAAATTTAAAAATAAAAATTGAACACGGGAATCGAACCCGGGACATTTGGGATAGTACGCCAATGCTCTACCACTGAGATACCCATGAACCACACACTATTCAGGGTCATTCTTCACTCCTATTATAAGGCAGAGTCTATGATGGACGTAGGTTCGTTTCCCGGTGTCATTTTTCAATTTTCAGAATATTAAAATAATGTTATGTTCATATTCTCATGAAGTTCTTAATTTGTAGGCACAGCGAATAAGTAGACTAGTTTTCAGGTTCAAAATATATAGACGACTAGATAAGCTGTTGCCCGCGGCTTTGCTCGCGTGGAAGTTGATTATATACAAATACGAAAATATACATATGTATTTACAGATTAATTTAAAATATTACGTTACGTTGATGACCATAACTTGACCTCAGATCAAAAATAATGCAAGTCCGTACAAACTTTCACCCCCTTTTCCATCCCTTATTAAATAAAATTTTCAAAATTCCTGAAACACGTATTTATTTGTTTTACGTCAATAACCGAAATACAAAATTTTGTTTATGTAACTTTCAAAATGACGAACTTTCATACATATTATCATACATTTCATCCCTATTTTGACCCCTTTGGGTGGAATTTTCTAAAATCCTTTCTTAGTGGGTGCCTACATAACAAAATGAATATACAGTCTGAATTTCATGCTTGTAGCCTTGATAGTTTGCGCTCGGCGATGATGAATCAGTCAGTCAGTCAGTCAGGACATATTATTTTATAAGTATAGATTTGTATATAATGTATTTAAAGAACCATCCCAATATTAATCTTAATGTGTCACTCACTGTAACTGTCATTTATAAAGAAGTTTACATTTGATATTTATTTTATAACATCTATCGGCTTATTTGAACAATTTATCATTTATTTATCACCGCGTCTTACTACCCGTTCAGGCTATACACCTATGTGGTAAATTACGCCAATGATTTTACGGATTAGGAAGGTTGTATTTAGAAGTAGTGTGCCCACATTTGCGTGGAAGAAGAGTGGAAAACAATGTTGTAAATATCACCCTCAATACACCAGATCGAGATTCTAACCTCGATCTTTCCTTCATCAACAGTCTAGTTTACTGCGAGAGTAGCACGTTAGAACACGCGGCCACCGAAGAGGGTTAAAAATTAACTATTCGTAAAACAAAAATCAGTCATGCTTAACAAAGCTAGCTGAAATAATGGATACTACCAAAAAACGTTAGAGCGGGAGTGAACAGGCAATAAGATTAATTAAGAAGCAGGATAGAGGACAATGCAGTTATACTTCTTCTAACCTGAAAAGTGATTACATTATCACCCTATTGTATAAACAATAACATATTGAAAACATTCAAGGTAATACTGCTACGTTACTAAAGGTACATGGCAGATAGGCCTCTACCTTGGGTGACCATACTGTACATACTGTTCTTTGCAGGACTGTTCTGTTTTTGGGGTGATGTGTTGTTGTCCTACAGAACAAGTGGTAGTACACTTATAGGTACTGGTTTTTAACCAAATACTTTAAAAAGTAGTCATTTTTATATCAGAAGAAACTATTATTTCGAAATGAAGGAACTTCCCCTCGATTTAATTTTTTGAGAAGTTGTATTTAAAAGTTGTATTTGCTAAAAGTTATATACACATGCAATGACAAAGTTCTTATATAATATTTTCTGTTGTTGGGTATTAAAAGGAAAACAAATACCAACGGTTTACTTTTATGTTACATACGTGTATCTAAAAAAATTATTTATATTACCTATTATTGATTCCTAGGGATTTTTCTTTTACTGGAACGTATTAGTTTGAAGTTATTAGTAACTCATTCTTAAATACATTTATAATCAATATTGAAAGTGAAGAAAAAAGTTAAAATGTAAATGTAAATGTCCTTATGATTTTCCTCTATCTAGCCTTCTATTACCTTTCCTATATCTACTCTACTTTCTTTCTTCAAAAAAAATTATACACACATACTATATAATTAGTTGCCTTTGTGATTTATTTTTTGTCCTACTTTTTTAATATACAAAATTGTCTCCATACCTATACCAACCGATGAAGCAAGAAACCTCACTCAAATATTTAGGTGATTGAGGCGATTGTTTGCTTGCTTTTATCCTCAATATAAAAGGTTACTAAAAAATTCACACGCAACTATCGAGGTAGGCATTGAAAAAACAAACTTGCGTACCTGTTTCTTGCACTAAAAAAAACAAATAAATGTTTATAAATAATTTTGAGCGCAATAGATCGGTGAACAACATACTATTTTACGAACGTGACGAAAAACAAGTTTATCTTAATGAAGGTATCTACAATCTAACGTGGCTAAAAAGATCACAATTTATCCCAACTTAAAGCTAACCTTGGCACAATTAACATAAACCTTCCCACATCACGGATCGTTAATTAAATAGTGACATTTAAACTGCTTTGTTATAGCTGTAAAAGTAAAACTACGGTAAGCAATTGAACGGACGTCAGCATCGTTGCTCGGTAGCCAAATGGCTCAAACCAGAAAAGTAGTGATGTAACTACATTTAATTTCAGTATTTCTTTGACTTGCATATCATCATACTATGGAAAAGGGAACCTACCCGCGGTATGTGTATGTGTGTGTGTGTGTGTGTGTGGCGCGCGCGCGCGCACTGCTGCTCCTCATAA
This sequence comes from Timema cristinae, assembly GCA_039000515.1. Lineage (NCBI taxonomy): Eukaryota > Metazoa > Arthropoda > Insecta > Phasmatodea > Timematidae > Timema > Timema cristinae. Next base: position 84,105,978 of record JBCFYV010011172.1, read on the forward strand.
CTTTTGAGCTATTAAACAAATTGAAACCACACAGAAGCTCACACAAAGCCAAGCCGGGTGGAATGGGTTTAACCTCCCCCCCCCGAAAGTATTATTAATAATGCAATTTTGTATTTCTCCTCGACGCTTCAACTAGTAGCTTATCAAAGTCTTATAACCGCTCATAATCTGTTTAAAACAACCTTGAATTATTTCCAGAATAATTTAAAGTTGAAAATAAATAAACCTTCTCATCAGCTGTTGGGTAACTTCATTTCAACAAAAGTAGGGTTCATAGTCGCAAAAAGGCAGAATCAACCTAATCTGCAAGATAGAGTTTGTGTAAGAAGGTTTTTAGAGCCTATTTATTAATTTTAGCCATCCCTTTCCCAGAAAAGAAATATAGTACGGGCATACATTCACAGAACATAGTAATATGCTCTTGTGTTTTTATTTTAATCAGGCCATTACTCTTTCCTACAGCGAGAATTATACTGAATTTGAGTTGTAGGAACATCATATATAAGTATCTAATAACTCCTTTTACCCCCTTGTGCTCGAACTAATCCCTCAAGAAGAGTGATCGGTCACGATAAGCAAGTAAGTAAGCGACCTTTCCCTACAGGGGTATCCATCATATCCTTGTCGGCTTGCAATCCATGCGAGGGTAACTAACAAGGTCCGATACCGAATACTGACCTTGGTGGCAAATACAGCTCACGGTCAACCTCCCACTCCCCCTCCACTAATCCACTTCCTTATTTCGTCCACCTTTAGATTATAATTAACTAAACGTTATTTGCACTTGTGCGCCGTCATCCACATTTCAATGATATTCACGACGAAGACTTTATTGGACAACCGACAGAGCTGCCTTAGTGATAACAAGGTCAAATAAGCACCAGTGGCCATGTGGTTGAGGCATCAGGCTCGTAATAGACTGGCTTGACAGTGACTAAGGAGGTCTAGGTTTGAATCTCAGCCATGCGTTGAACGTGATGGGCTGGATAAAAAACAAACAAGTTCGAGAGGTGTATTCAGCACTGATCTGGAAGGGTGGGGTTCAGTTCGGAGCTTGAGGTAGTTTAAACGTTAACATATTGTGAATATCACTGCTATTTTTTAATCCTCTACACAAGTGGAAAATGATTGGTTTTTATTAATATTCGCCATCTTTATCCTGTATTTTTAGAATGATATGAGTTGCCAATAGCTCAAATAGGAAGGTTCTTTATAAAAAAAATGCTCTCGGGGAAATAAGTAAAAAAATTAATATTCCAAAAAGGCTTTATTATATCTTTCAGTTCTGTAAAACGATCAGAAAACCCTTTTAAAAGACCCGTATTCACGCGGAGGTGGGATGTGAAAATCACATGGGCCTTTGGGAATTACAAATCAAGTAACAACCTTCTTGCCAGCGATGACCCAGTGCAATGCGGTTACAACGTCCTCGATTGCACGGTCATGGGTGTAATTCATAGTAAAAATATTAATAGTTATATTTGGAACACTCGTATAAGAAGCGTCTTCTAATCTTCTAACATATTCTAACCAGCTCATCCGACCCTCAATTAAAAACAAGTGTGCGATTATTTCATCATTTGTTGAACTCATGCGTCGGCTGAGGCGTAGTGTTTTATAACAATTCCAATAGTCGGTTAATATCCTGTGATATAGATTTTAAGTATGGCGAAATGGGGTGGGCCTATATGTGATTTGGAATCCACTTCACTTGCTGTTTCAGACGCCTAAATCCATTACTGTAGATTGAATAAATAGCCGATTTTGTCCCAACATGAAGACCAAATCCACCCAAGTGACATAGGCAGAGATTGACACTGGATGACAGGCTAAACCAGTACACCCCTAATAAGCCCATTTAGAAGGGGGCAGCTAACACCCATCCACTATTAATCCAAGGAGGGAAGGGCACTGAACATCACTAATCAATCGGTCAGCACAATAACCGGGCGGCTATTATCCTAATAGACCAACGTACCACAAGTTAGCTATGACAATAGTGCGACTGTAATGATGAAACACATGGTGAGAACAGCGCTAAGCTGGCGGTTAACGCGCATGTGTTAGCCAAGATCAGGGCATTAAGGGGTTTGTACTTGGATGGCCAGGGCTCGAGCCCTTCCAGTTATATTTTATTTGAATCAATAGTTTTATATGTTCTATTTGGGTGAATGCATGTGTGTGTGTGTCCCTTTTTTTTATAACACAAGGGCTATTATTTTTATTTATTTATTACTGCATCATACTACCGCCAGATTACACGCATTTAATCCCAAAAATGGGATAAGGATGAGAATTTTGAAGAAATATACACGCATTTGCGTAGAAAGAGCGAATTAATATGAACGATTTTGAAGAGAAAAAAAAACACTACCCTCAGATACCAGGTCGGGATTCTAGCCTCACCCTCCCTATCCCCTACAAAATAACTGTGACACTTAGTACATGCAACTACCAATGGTTACAAGGACTACTATCAGTTTTATCCAAGGGATGAGCAAGGTTATTTGAGGAAGTATACAATATGAGGCTGTGGAACGAGTAGAATCCTAACCTAACTTAAATCTAACCAGACTCTGGTCTCCATAAGATTAATCCCCCTTTCAGTAAAAAAAACACACCATAGCACCACCAAGAACCGAACTCGGGATCCACAAATTGGTGGACATACACGATGACCACTATACCAAGGGACCGGGAAAAATAAAATTTATAAGAAACCACACTGATAAATCACATGTGGGAAACCACCCCTGTGCACCTGGCCGAGATTAAGTTTAACCACCCCAACAATCCAGTCTATTGCAAGCATGACACCTTACACCACGTAAATAGTAGTGAAGGTAAAATTCATCCTTCGAGTTCCACTTACCCCTTTAGGGAATTAACTTATGACTGCTGTATTTGCTTTGCGCTGTTTGTATCCATTAAATCCTCATTCCAGACACCATATCCTTATAGGTCTATTACTTTAATGGCAGCACAAGTTAGTTCAATATAAACAAAACCCATTTATTGATATTAAGGTAGTCCTGTGAATAGTAGAACTCGCTCCCTCAATGCTCTTATCGTTAATACACTCTTTTAAGATTTATCTTTGGATTTCAAGTTAAATTTTTTTCTCAGTTTTGAAGTAGATATTTTTCTTGATGATCAAGTGCGACAGAACACAAATAATTAGGTCTACTATGTTAAAAAGTAAATTATATTCATATAGGATAAATATTGATCACGCGGTTCTATACATCAGTCTGCCAATATATGTCAATCATAAAAAAAATGCCCTAGCTCCTCGATCGATTGCTTAGAATTATAAATTAAAATCACTTGAGATGAACATAAAACGAAAAACATTTTAAACGCCCGCCATATTGAAAAACTATAAACACAATCGTTCGGCCTAGGTTCAAAGAATATCCCTGCCACATTTAATCAAAAGTGGTTCACGCATTTGGAAGTTATCGTGGAACAAAGAGGCATACATATATTGGATTGACTATCATCTTTATATGGATAACAAGATTAAAATCCCTGTCCATAAATTGTTAGGCATAGGTTCAAGGAATGTCCCCGCAAAATATTGTTAAAATTGGTAAATACATTTGATAGCTATCGGATTATTTCAGACAAGAAGACGGAATAAATAACAAATGCTCAAGTTAAAACCGATAGAACTCTCTTAGATCGATCAAGGTCAACTAACTTCTGTTAAACCAGATTTTCTGTAATTCATTTTAGCCTTGGACTTTCAGGAAAAACTATTACAAACACTTTTGCGGAGCCAGCACTATTTTATTTTATATAACACACTATTTTAAGATGCATTAAAATGTGCTTAGTATCTTTGAAACGACGCCCTTAACAGGCAGAAAGAAAACCATTGCTCAAAGTATAATTTTTAAACAGGTTTTTCCAAATTTATGAAAGGTCTATTTCGATAAGTAGTCTAAAATATGGTTTACCTATTTTTTTACAAAAATATTTATTAATGTACAATAATAGTTTTGATTCATTTACAGTTCCAATAAAGTTGTGCACTTGTTTTGATTGAGGAAAGACCCTTGGTTAGATTATACTGGAGAAGGACTAGGGTAATAACCCTTTTTTTTCCCTTTTCAGCGAAGTCGGACAAGATTGAATCCTGGCTTCCCATGAAAGAGTCAGGCACACTAACCTTTCCACTCAGACAAGTATTAAAATTTCAAGTACTGTATTTAAATAATTTCAAAAGTAACGCCATCTAATCAGTCCTGATAGAATTGTGTCGCCTTTGCCACGCTCGCAGAGTAGAGGAGCCTCAAAGGTCACTTGGAAACTTGGAGCAAGAGAGAAGGTTGCTAATTGCCAGCTGGTCGACCTTTCCAGAGTAGGGTAACACATTGTGTGTGTTGACGTGACATTCATATGTGTTGGTGAGCGGTTGTCCTTGGAGACTGTTGTCAATGGTGAAATTCTCTGAATACCGCATTTGTTTTGGAAAACCTTGACGTATTTATTCCCCCTACCTTCACCCTTTTGTTAGAAATATGATTTATAGATGCATGGGCTCGAGTCCAAGACCTCTGACGAAAACGCAATAACGCTTGCCTTTTTTGTGTTTTAGCGGGATGCATGTATTACTACTACCTGCGCCGAACTCCCCATCATCAGAAAACTGACGTCTTGGTCCAAACCATCACTGGTGCGGTTTCCTTATCTGATCAGGAATTTATTTTGAGACTTTAAGCAAAATTGTACTTTCGCTTCCACCCAGAAGCTTTGTGGTCAGAGATGGAATATAGGTCTTAGACTCAGATAACTTCAGGGTAGACTTTATTAATAACCTAGGCTAGTATTTGTATTTCATCCAGTAACTTAGATACTAGGCCTATATTGCAATTTCCCTACGAGTGGAACAATATGACGGCTAGAAACGTTACTAGATCTACCTTCACGTATTCATGATCAAGTCATGTGGTATGCATCCCTCACTTTTGATAGATGTTATCAATACCAAAAAATACTTATTTACTCAATGGCATTAGGAACTAGAAAGTTCATTGCCAAACTTACAAAAGTACGCACGCTTTCTCTAACTTTAACTAGTTCTATCCAGTCAACCTCATTATATCCTATCTCTTTCAGGTCCGTTCTAATGTTATCCTCCCATGTGAATCAAGGTCTTTCAAATGGTCTCTTCCCATTGGGTTTGCCAGTCAGTACTCTGAACAAGGTTTTAGAATCTCCCATTCGTGCCGCATGTCCTAACCACCGTAATCTACGAGACCTGATTATCCTAACAATATCTTGTGAGGAGTTCGAGGTATATAATATTAATATAAAAGTAAAATGTTATTAACATTGACCGCGAAAAATTTATCTGTATCTTTTAGAAGGTTCCCCAAATGTAAATTTAGGAAAATCAAGGTATACAATTATTTTTTATCATGTTTGGGTCTTTTGGTAAAAAAAAATAAGTTAAAGATAAAACCAAAATATTATAGGCTATTTGGTTAGTTTAGAAATCATATAACCAATAAATATTATTATGCAGCAATAAGATAAACATAATTTGAATATTTAAAACAAGGAATTTTTATTATTTCAATTCAGTGTGCTGTAGAATTGTATTCTTTTATTATTATTATTATTATTATTATTATTATTATTATTATTATTATTACCACTGATGGCCTTAGCTTACACTTTCTGGATACATAGTTTTGTAAGCACATGATTTACTAACAAATTTAATCCAGGACATTGACAGTAAACTCCCCAAACTTAATGTTAGGAATATTAGTTGGGCCAACATGTTTAACATGAGGAACCTATACAAATACCCTAGTAAATTATTTTAAGCTATTCTCGGTGTCGAACTAAGGTATCTCCTAGTTCTGTGGGTAGTCTAGTTCAACATCGAATAACAGAAAAAGGAAGCTCCCCTGTTGACAACAAGATTAAAGCTAAACCATATTTAAATAACTCAGATGATGGGACACTTTGTCGCCAGAAAAGCTTTTATTACGTCGTATTAGGACGTGCGCGTGAATTAAAGAAGGGGATGAGGGTTAATAACTCCCCTCTGCTTTATCCTCCTCGCCTACTTGGATTAATAAGATACCTACTTGAAAATGTAAAAATTTGAATATATAGAACTATCAGCCAGAAACTTTTAGTTTGGGTCTACATTTTTACCAAGAATATTTAACGTGCACTTCGTCAAACAAATTACCATATCGGTGTATTCCCTACCATGAACGAGTAAGCTCTGATTTCACTTATCAAACATTTTCCGGCCGTACCAGGAATGAAACCAAGATCCTTTGACACATGTACAAGTGAATCAAACCAAAGACCTGGGTCTCAAAGCAATAATCCCCCCCCCCCCCCATTATTCCACATATTATAGTTTTTGACTTAGAACTAATTGAGGCATAGGCCGCACTTACTATTTGTAAAACTACACGAATTAATTATTTATTGCCTGCATTGGTGTGCACGCGGACAAAGACCATCTCGTCTTGATTAGTTTGTCATTAATGGGGAGGCTAGTGTTCTAATCTTGGCCGGGTGTACTTGGGGTGATTTTCTGAATTATTTTATTTCCGTAGTTTTCCCTACCCGTTATCCACGCTAATGAGGTTGAATTTATTCTCAAGTTTTCGATTCAGTTCCTACTCTTTGGATTCGGCCGTTAATTTACACGTTGTTGAATATAGTATTTAATAAACGTCATCCCAGGAGAAACTAGGTATAAAGCTAGTATAAAATATTCCAATAAAATTTCTTAAAAATTAATAATCTATAATAGGCCTGCGTGATGATTGATATAACATTAAATATAGATTGTCAGCAATTTAAATATTCAAAATCAAACTTTCTGTTCCCCTCATCGTTGTATCCGTACGTGTTATACATTAATTACGGTTAGAGAATAGATGGTAAGCAGATAATATTTTTGAGGAAATACACCCGCATTTGAGTGGAGGGAGAGTGGGAAGCCGTTCAAGCAAAATCACTCTGAGTGCAACCAACCGGGTTTAGAGCACTGATCGCCCCATCATCAATAATCCAGTCTCGACCTTTTCTGTAGTAAAATATACGATCCAGTTTAAATACAGCAATCAACATCGAATTACCCACTCCAGTGGCCGCAAGGTATAAGGCGCTACTCTCGCAATAGACTAGAGTGCCAATGAGGGGAGCTCGTGATTCGAATCCGGTCGGGTTTATTGACGATGTTTTTTCCCTAAATGGCTTCCCACTCTCTCTATACGCAAATTCAGGTACACTTCCACTAAATTCAATCTTCCTCTCTATCCCTATAGCGTAGTTAATATATAAGCATTGGCTATAACTCGAATGGGTATAAGAAGCAGTGCTAAAAAAACTCCTTAGAAAGTACCTTTTAGTAAACACTAACTTTTTTTTTTTGCAGTCAATATGAATACCATTTTACTAAACTATTATTTTACTGGTATTGATACTATATGTATTAAATGTGAGAGCATCAAAACACATGATTTAACGTATGAACAAATATGAGAGAAGTTTCGGTAACGTTAACAGTCTCTCCTAGCGTGTTCATACTATAGCTAAACTCTTTACAACATCTCTAGCCAAATGTAAAACAAGAAAAACGAGTTTTGTAAGAGTTCACTTAACATAATCCTTCACCGTGATATGTTACAATCAAGATAAACAAACTAGGACAGAAAAAAAAACCTGTTTGCAAAAATAAAGGGTTGTATTGTAGCTAATTAAAAATGACTTAAGGGGTCCAGCGAATGGCACACCGAGACACGTTTTAGACGTTCAGAAATCCAGCATTATTATTTAATAAGTGGTTGGTTTATTTAAAAATATGATCCAAACCTAATTATTTTTGTGATATTAAAAACCTTATATTTTAAGTTAACTTAAAAATATGCAAAAAGTATAATATATTTCAATACCACATATTTGTTTCACAAACAATATAACACTCGAAAGTGCTTTTAGATATCTTAATCGGTTGTGTTATTTTACCATTTGAATATAATCAAAATATAAATGTTATGGCACTTGTGTTTGCCATGTAAATAAATAATGGCGTGGGTGGGTATGTGAAAAAAGGTATTGATATTCTACTAATATCGATGTTTCCCTTTGAATACTAGTGTTTTTTTCCCAGATACTTTTACTGATATTAGTACTCACAACTCCAGTATCAGATCGGTATCTAAAGAAACAACTTTTTGGTTATCTTCATTCATGCTGGAATTAGATGTTTACTTGGCTTGACTGTGGAGGAAGAACAAATGACACCATTTATTAATTCTCATTCATTTTCTGCATGTCCTAATGCTTGGCCGGATGACGGGGTGAGTGGCAATCAGACTAATTATCATCCCTTCCTTAATCAATGAGTACAGTCATCACAAACTAAACAAAATAAGTTTTTGTAGCGCTCAATCAATATAATTTTCAGTGTTTAAATATATATTAAAATGCAATTATGATGCAGAAGTTGAAATTAATATTACTAGATTAAAAAACAAACATTTTTCCAGATTAAAATTTCGATACGGATACTTACTGTTATCGATAATTTTATCTCGATATTTTTCTTTCAATATCACATCTCTAAGCTTGGTTGGTATTTGCGGCAGATAGAGATTTGAGTGGTGGTTACTGCCCCGTATCCTACATGCCGGTGGCTAGGTTTTGTATATAAGGTTGTTATGTTATGCATGTGACGATGTTTACGACAACCTCAGGCCCCACTATGTTTTCGGTGGCCCCTACTCTTTGAAACCCATCACTTTGCAATTTACATTTAATTCTACTAGCATCAATTTTAATATTACTTTCACACTCGAAAAATTAATCAAGATTCCCCAAACAGCAAAGATTTTAGGTTATTTCTTTACCATGCGGAGTTAATTTCATAAAATGAAGTATCTTTATTCTTCTTAATAACAACCAGATTACAGTGTTCGATAATAATTACAACATTTATCCCAGAAGAGACAAACTCACAAAATCATATGAGCAAGAGCATCAGCCTCAACCGCTTTGGTTTCCCGGTGACGGGGAGGTCGCGGTTCGAATCCCGGTCGGTTGTATCAAGCCCCCTTCCCCCCTGCCACCTCAGGGGTTTCATACTTTCTCCACACAGATGAGAGTATACTTCTTTTTAATTTTACCTTTCCAAATTGGTGTAAATATGCGGGTAGCAGTGTATATTGTGAGACGCGGGTCACATAAAACAAATATAGATTTGTACCTAAGGTTGTTAGGAAATGGGCTTAGAACGCTTAAACCTTCTCTTGGGAAAAGAGTTTATAGTGACAACTTTTTTAAATGAAAAAGTGCATTGTCATTTATAATAAACACATCAAACATCTGACATACAAATAAGATTATTAGTTAAATGTATTACATACAATCATTACATACTTAACTCGCTTACGCAACAAGACAACAATCCGCAAATAAAATTAATTAAAGATCCACTGTGCAGTGAGGCAACTTACGTGATACTATAATATACTAAAACATATATTTTATAATTATAATTTTTTTACATGCTCTAAATTATAAACAAACCCCCGATAAAACAAAACCAAACTTCCATTTTTCAAACGATTAATGATTTAATCAAGTTGAGATTGGTAATAAACATTTAGCCTATTTAGAGTTTTAGTTGTTTTTCTCAACGTTGGCACGGATTAATAATTTGTGATATTCAACATAGTTAAATACTAATGAAATATTTTGTTTGGCTTGCAAGTTACGCATGCTTGCGTTTCTTAACCATAAAAGGTTTCATATAATTGTGTTAGTCTCAAAGGGGATGCAAACGTTTATTTAAACCTTGACTAATGCAAAGTACACACGAGAAATAATGTATTAAATTGTTCAGTACATTCTCAATGTATATATAATTGTTGTGGGAACTATAAACTATCATGACAGCTATTGGCAGAACCTCACAAACAAACTTGTATGCTATTTGTAAGCATCGTCCTGGTTTTCAGCTATACTGTATTTAATTACAAACCATACATAGAAGATAATATACAAAAAGTCTTATATTAGCAAATCGAAAAGTGATTTCTTTGTATTTTAAGCAAAGGTAGAACGAAATAGCTTTGTTTAGAAAAAATGTTTGATGGAAATGGTTTGAACACAATGTATTAGTAAGGCCTTATATATTTGGTTGTTCAAAAATATTCATTTTAGCTTCAAAATATACACTAAACTTTTAATTTATGGATACAACAACATCTTCCTGAAACGAATGAGTTTTTGTTGGCACACTTAACCCTTCTCAAAAGAAATATGAACACAATGAGCTTGTGAATTTGCGTAGTATTTGTCGTAGTAGCTACTTTGCTGGTTATTCCATGATAGTAGTCATCATTATTTCAATATAAATGTCTATACTGAAATTTGCAAGAAAACAACGTCGTGGGTATGGGTGTATTAGATGCTTACCTTATATCGAAAATGATCCCAAACTCAACTGGTGTAAAATCCCATAGCTGTGAAGGCTAGCAGATATTTCCGAGTGTGAAATCCTGGGCGAGTATGTAACGTTAGATAAGTTTGTTGAGCCACATCTTGCCACTGTGATTGTGTCTACGAAATAAATGCTACCACAAATTAAGGGATCAGTTATAACAGCTGAAAACTCCTTCAGATCCAACATATGTGTTTGGATTTATTAAATAGCAGGTGCACCAAATACACGAGAAAACTTCAAACCACATACACAGTAATGAAGAGAATATATATTCCCCCCCTCCCCACCACAAGCACACACAAAAGTTAAACGAAAAACTGGTTTAATTTAAAAACCAGTTTTGTATATCCCATACATATACTACAGTGCGAATTTTAATAACCTTATATTTATATTTTAATAAAACTTATTCATAACCAAAACAAGTTTTGTATTTGAAATAACATCCTAAATTTGATCACCATGTTTTTTTCCTTCTTCAAGTCAATCCAAGGAGTTAGCATAAAAACAAAACACAATGCGATTTTTTAAATTATAATCCAAAGATACGTGAATATATTATGTTAATACCACACAAAGCGATATCACTCTTCAAACAATGTTGCACACATAACAAGAATAAAGTTTCAACAGGATTTTCTTTTGATAAATTCGTTTTTAATAACACTTTTAACGTCGGAGGGGTGGGTGTTTTAATGCACAGAGCACATGATTATGAAAAGGATCCGCGTGTTAATTCATTTAATTTTAGTGAGTGTCCTTTCTCTCGAAACAACGAAAAGCAACGACTGGAGGTAAATGAGTCCCCAGGTCACACAATGATACCCTCCCTTGCTGCCAACGTCGTACGAACTGAACCGAGTTCACACAAAAACACCACCGTTACATCGGCTCAAGCTCCTAACGGGGGAATCGCTTCTATCCCGCGACTACCCTCCCTCTCTAACCCCTCCTCCATCCAGAACAAGCCAACTACCACGTGACGTAACTCCCCTCCTGTGCTGTCATGAGCGGCAGTCGACCCGGGACGTGACGTCAGATCTTTTCAGAGAGAAATAAAAGACACTAGTAAGTATCACATTTAAAAAATTTATTTATTAATTTGTTATCATTTATATTGGGAAGACGTCCAATTTGTGGGTGACTAGAAATATCAACTTCAAAACTAGCCTCAGGGTACTTGGTTCTGTTTCAACTGCATTCACACCACGTTTACCCTGAATGGTAGCACAGTCTTACCATAGACAAAGTATAAAGAACACACTATACAGTGAATTAAAGGTTAAATTACTCAGTATAGTTTTTCAGGTGGTTAATCCACTAATAACATATAATTTTAGTTCTGTTGAGTGGCGGCTTCAAACGCTAGTGTTTCAACTTTTTGTTTCCTTAGAAGCGTCATGTTACTATGGCAATCAGTCTAAAACAGCGTTGTCTATGTTTGCTCTTATTTTCATCGTTCGATAGAAAAAGTAAAGGATGTCTGGCCCGTGGTGGGTTTGAGAGGATGGAAATAGACTAACAACAAACTTGGACAGTAAATAAACACAGACACAAACACAAACACAACCCCTTGCTATTGGGAAAGGAGTGGGGAGATTGGAGAGGTACAAGTTCTTACAACTGTATTCACAGGTTTACACAAACCCTTCCAAACCAGTTAAGTTTCGTGTGTGTGTGTGTGTGTACTTGGGGCTCTGATCCGAGAGGTTGGGGTTCGAATTATAAGAGTCCCGATTGGGTACAAAGTAATTTCGTGTTTTAAAAACAGATTTCAAGCGATTTATTTTATAGAATGATGGCCCCAATAAAGGCATGTTAAAACTCTTTCAAACATCTTTAAGATTTGATTAAATTATTAGATCTAGGCCCCTATAGCGCCGTACGTGAATAAAATCATTATTTCTAAAAACTGTAATGTATATAAATTGGAATTGAATAAAAAAATAGATTTTTTTAAACAACAACAATAGTCAAACTAATATGAATCACTGTTGTAAATGTCTAATAAATAAATCATTTTATTAATTTATTTTAAACGATGGTAAAGTTTAGTTTAAATTTAAAAAAAAAGATAAACTTATCGTTCGATCCCTTAACATGGATAATATTGTCCACATGAACAAGGTTATATGATATAAATTATGTTTTAAAAACATTATATGAACACCAAGAAATAAGATAAAACCAATTTCAATAGAATACATTCTAATATTTTAGGTTGTCTTCTCTCGGACAACGTTACAAGTTTTTAATTATGTATTTAGGAAATTCCATAAAAGAGTTACTATAATGACATAAGATAAAAAAAATCGCGAAGTTTTGTAGGCACTTAGTCAGGATAATGTTTAATTACATTAAATATCAACAAAGTTTTGTTAGTATCAAAATAAATTAATATTTTAATCGCATACTGCGGATATCTTTTATCACTTTGATATAAGTCAAAGAGATAACAATTAATATATATTTATGAATTACGCTATGCACAAAAAGTTTTGGTGTTAATTGAATTAACTTTTAACACCTTCAACAACATTACAATCATTCTTACCTACTGAATATTTATTTTTATATTAAATTTAATTGTTTTTTAATACTGAGCCTATCGGAGCGTTCGTTCGTACGTTCATAAATCCTGCGTTAGTAAGAAGTTCATGTCAAAATGGAGGCGAAAGGAATTAAAATATAAAATTAATTAATTAATTAAAATATAAAAAAGAAAACCTTTCTATTTTAAGTTTGATAATATAAACATAATTAAAAGTTGAAATAATCTCATTTTAAACAATAGTTCACTCGATATTATAGATCTAAGAAATATGGTTAAAAATTAAGGTAATTTTTTTAATAAGGTCACAACAGAAATCTAAGATGAGTGGGGGTTATTTTAGTGGGTTTTGAAGCCTTATAAGTCATAACCGTCATTCTCATAAGAAATGCCGAGTGTGAAGATGTTTTCCTTTAAGTAGGTGGTGACCTTAAGAATAAACACATTTTAAAAACAAACATGTTCAATATATTTGAGCTCAACCAAGAAGCAGTCTACAGGAAAATCATTATTTTTGTTCAAAACAAATATATTTAAAGTAAATAAACTAATAATTATTGAAGTAAATATGGTGATAAAAAGGGAATTTTCCCTTGGAGTTATCAACAACTTGATTATGTTCTAATCCTATTCGATATAAAATGTCACACACAATTTTTTAATGCGTAAACAAATACAATTTCTATCGGGATAGTCCCATATAAGAACACAAGGTTTAATGTGCTAAATTTTCTCAAATGCACAAAATTAATATGGATGTAGAAAAAGAGATTATAAATGTACATTTTAAATTCAGTCAAATTAATTATTCATAAGAGGTAATTTATGGAGCACTACATAAGTAATACAAGTATGGCGTAGTATCAGTGCAATGGAGTATTCCTAATGTTAACGTTTATAACCACACTAAGTGCTTTTTCATGTGATTAAAGTGCTAAAATTAATCTTCAGTTACCCTGGTTCAATTATTTACTTATAACTTTAAAGGATAGAGAAATTAACAATTGAGATATATATTTAATAAATCTATTATATTCTCAATACCCCAAACCTTAGTGAATTTCTGAATGAGTTTAATTAAAATGGCCTAAAAATATATCTTTTTTATACCTAATTTTTCATAAATTTTTAACTTACTAACTTTTATTTCAATACATCTTATTTATGTTTAGACCAACTGATTTCTTTTTATAATTAAGGTTCGAACAAAAGACACGTTAACTTTGATAAGTGAAACCAAATTTTTTTCTGTCACAGCTTGAAACAAGACAAAACTGGTTCATCTTAAAAAAAAAATGTAAAAATTCTGGAACCAAGAATGATCCTCTCAAATTATAAAGATAAATGGTATTTCATAGTTGTACAAATTCGTATTTTTTCAATGTGAATATTATAGTACTAAGTATTAAGTACTACAATTTAGCATACCAGCAATAATAAAAAAAATAATCGAAAAAACTCATTACTTTCGACCGATATTTGAACCTCGATTTCCCAATCGTCGGCAGTCTAGTTTAACACGACAGTAACCTCTTAAGACTATGAAGCCACCGAAGCAGGTGTACTATTCCTGACAAAATTAATGTTAAACTGTAGGCAAGAGCTGGGAATTCTGTCATTTGTTAGTTAAGTTTTTAAGTTGTGTGTTAAAAATAAAGATGTGATCTGCATCAATGGAAACGCGAAATAAGCATTAGCTTGGGTTGTCATTGAAAGTGAGGTCGGGGTTCGAGTCCCAGCCGTGTGTATTGGGAAGTTTTTTAATGGAATTGTATCTCACTCTCCCTTCCCTTAAACGGGGTACATTAATTTGAGTGCTAACTTCCTCATCCCTACCCTCTTAATGTAAATAATCATGATGCCCAGATGGTTAGTAAGACGTGGAGCAGAAAAATAGTATTACGGTATTAAATGATTCAATACTCAAATAGAATAATTGTGTAAGTACAGCGTGTGATGCAACTAGGGTAATCCAGACCTCCAGTCGGCTTTCTTTCACTCGGCAAATGGTAAAAAGACACATTAGAAAAGTTTATTCGCGGATGATACTTTAACAAAGGTAGAAGTAACCTCGTGGTGCAGCGAATCAACGAAACGGAAACTTTGGTTGGAAAACGTGAAATTTCTAACCGATGCAATCTGAACTGTTGATTCAGCCACCACAATCAACCAACACCTGGGTGAGTCTTGCAGCGTAAATATTATCTACGTGTCGGATAAAGACAGCCGCTCTAAAAAAAAGTGTCGAGAAGAATTCAATATGATTCACAAAATACACCCACCAAAAATATATTTTGTATTTCATTTTTAATTGAAACAAAAATAAGCTCAAATAGTGGGGGGCTTAGTGTAAAAGAAATATTTATTTAATACTACCGCAATTAATTCAATAAGAAATTGATAAAATTGAGATGAAGTTTAGAGAACTGAGTGACTTTCATCATCATATGATAGGTTAAAACCTTCGCCTACTACATGTACTCATGATGAGGTATTTATTATTATGGTAATGGTGGTTCTGAACCCTCAAAACCATTAAAACAAGAGCCTCAAATGCCTTAAAAAGACTTTTAAACACTGTTTAAAAGTAGCTAAGGCTATTTGGAGATCGGATCTATGTTTATATTATTTTTTTATTTTTTGGGACCGCTTTTGAAAATTATAAAAATTAAGGTATTTGATTTGTCATCATATTAGAGCATACTAATATCTTACACAAATATTTTAAGGTGAACCGTATTTTGAAAAAATAGACTTCTTAAATAACAAAGGGTTCATGGGAAACTGCAATTAAGTGCTTCGCTAACAACCCCTTTGAAATTCGAAAGCTCAAAAGATAACGAAAGATTACAGCTTCTGACGAGAAAAATTTCAGAAAGAAAGTCAAGTGAAGGTTCATTTTACACAATCTTTAATGCTCAGTAAAATGTTTAGAATGAATTTTTTCGCGATAGCGTGAAGAAAACACCGCAAATATCCGCTAGTATCAGACTAATACAATTTGGTTCTGCTGGAGACGGGAAAGTCGGTGTTCAAACCCCAACCCATGACCACCGTGGACCAAGCTGGACCATGACCTTTAAAACAATTTTTTTTTTGCAACGGAGGGAAACAAATTTTGTTTCACTATTTGGAGCAAGGTGTATTCGGGGGTATCCAAACTACTGTAACTTATTTAGGATAATTGTTCGTTGCTATTTGTTAAAATCATTAATTTATCTGTTTCACATTTACTTTTAAAAAGACACCACTTGTTCCTGTCGTTATTTGATTTCTGTGAAAGAGGATATCCCAATTTCACAGGGTTTATTTTGTGCCAGGAATCAAACTGGGGCCCTTGTCTCAGTGGCAAAACGCACTCCTATCCAAGCTTTCCACCAGAGCCTAAAAATGTATCATTGGTGAAATTGGAGGGGTTCCCCTTTCACAGTGAAGAACTAACTGCAAGTCATGTGATGTGATTTTGTTATTAATCTGCATCGTTAAATATCTTCAATAATAATAATAATAATAATAATAATAATAATAATAATAATAGTAATAGAGACAATGTGAAAGCTTATAAAAAGGGGTATTTGCCGAATGGTAGGTGTACCCCAGATAAAAGAAATACATTTTTTTCACAAATGGAAAATACAAACAAACCTATTTATCCTAAAAACCCGCACCCGGAGTGGCCATCCATACATCATACGACCACGAACAACCGAAAGGAGCTGAATTTCCAACGATCTGCCCAGTCCCCCTCCCCTCTCCCACTTCCTCACACGCACTTGTCACGAACAAAGTTTACCCTACCCCCGAGGTGATACGTCATGTCACGTCATGTCACGTCACGTCACGTCAGTCTGTGTTTGAAAGTAGCGAACACATACATTTGTTGCGCACACAACGCAAGATTTAAGAAGGAAACTAACATTTCATGAGTAATTACAATAAACTTCAAGTTTATGTCGTGTGGATTAAAAATGAAGGATTACATTTCTAACCATTAGTTTAGTGACTGTTGGTAGTCCTGGTTCTACTGTATCTATAATGGATGGAATTGATGACGTACTATAGTAAATTTCAATACGAGCAAATATTTGGATTCCGAGTCCCGAGAGTTTTGATTTTTCACAATAATTTGCCCACACCAATGATGTAATGGTTTAGGGAATTTAACTAAAATTGCACTGGGATGCCATTAAACGGGAGGTCAAGGTTCGAATCCCAACTGACTAAGTGCATTGAGGAGTGGGGTTTTATAAAAATGATTTTCTAATCTTCTCTCCCCGAAAATGCAATTGTATTTCCACTAAGTTACTCTCATCATCACTAACAACTACATCAGTCCACCAAATATAGGCCTACAAACTAAGGTACCACCGGGGGCCCTGGGGTTGTTTGATAGACATATAGAAAAAAACCAATATTTTTAGGCAACTATTTTTCAACTATAAATACATGGCAGAAATTAATGAATAAATGAAATGTTGAAACCAATTAGTAAGTAATTGCTTTTTAATTATTTATGACATTTTAAAACTAATAATTTTTGATAAATAACTACTGTTTTGATTTTTTGATTAAGGTTAGTTCAAATTTCCTTTTATATTTTACTTGTGTTCAACGAGAAAATAAATACAATATAGTATGGATATTAAATATTTTATCTTTTGAATTTCAAATGTTTGTATTAGATGTGATAAACATTCTTTAATTCATTATTATTATTATGACTAAACTTTCTGGGATCCTGCGGACCACCAATGGTCCAAGGACAACACTTTGTGAAACACTTATATATAAAGTATGCCATTAATAGCACTCGTAAAAAAAACAAATAAATCTGATGAAAAGCTGCAGTTGGACATATAAATCAGGCCAGGTATAAAATATAAGACGTACTAATGTCCATCACGAACTTGGGACAAATATAAGTATCAATGAACAAAACAATGAATAGAATGCCAGGCCTCCACCGTTGTTCGGATCCCACGTACAATCACCCTACCATTACACATTAGCATAAGTGCGTATAGCCCAAACGGGTAGTAAAGACGCAGTGCTAATAATAATAATTAATAAATAATAATAATAACAAAAAGTGTATATCTTCACACAACGAGAGTTTACCCCTTAAACAGGATGAAAACAAGGTCAGAGGTCGAGGAGAAATTGTGTCAATATTGATTGAACGGCGCATGTTCAAACCTTAGCTAAAAATCATTGCCTTCCCCTACCCTCCTTACCACCCCTGAGCCCTCAAAATCCCCCCCCCCCCCATTATTTCTTGCTAGAAGGATAGCGGAACATGAAGTGATTACTATGAAACGAAAGACCCAAGAATTATAGTTGTTTCGGGCGAGTAGTAGAAACTATTATTGTATTTTTTTGGCCACAGCATCTTTTACCTATTAGGGCTTTTCACATATATAGGGTACTAATTACGCTAATGTGTTAGGAATGTGGAAGGTTTAATTTAGAGAAAATCTACCCACGTTTGCGTTGATAAAAAGAGTGAGAAGCCATTTAGAAAAAAAAAAGTCCTATTTACAGCCATCCGGAATTCGAACCATGCTCTTCCCATCACGGGCATACCACTCTAAATTATCTTGACATTTAGACCACGCTCCCACCGACGTGGGTCAAACTGAAACCGAGCGATATGTTAATAACGTCACACTCACTTCGGTGGCCGCGTGGTCTGACGCGCTACTCTCGCAGTAGAATGGACTTCCGATGACGGGGAGATGGAGGTTAGAATCTCGGTCGGGTGTACAAAGGGCAGTTTTCCTAAATGAATTTCCACTCCTCCCCGAAAATGCGGGTAAACTTCCCTTAAATATAACCTTCCTAGTCCCTAAACCAATTAAATGTAATTAGTGACATAAGCGTGTAGTATGACGCGGTGATAAAAAAAAAGTCACAAAACGTAATTTTCTAATAAACGCCCGCGTTATTTATTGCACGTTGTTGTGACTGAAATATTTGATACCAGTGCGTGAAAATCTGTCTGTCACCTTAGCTTAGTCGGTAGCCTGTCTACCTACTGAACTAATGGTCCCGCGTTAGATTCCCGTTATGCCGAAAATTTGCTATGGATGAAAATATGGGTTCACCCTATCACATTGATAAATTGACGGTGGGGGACTGGATGTTGTGCCTATCCTAGTCTTAAGTTAATTATAAGGCATATAAAGCTACGACAGGCCTAGCCAGCCGGTATTAGAAAAATATGAGTTGAATTATAAACTGACACAGTCCAGAGCTGGAAACAATAATGGATGTAAAGTGTGTAGAAATCTACCCATTTGACCCAGTAATTTACAGTGCAGTCCCATTCGCACACGTGTATTTGTGTTAAGGTTCCAAACTCTAGAGTTACTGTAGCGTGGATGTCACGCTAGATTCGTCAAGGTGCATTTGAGCTTAAATAATTCAAAAGCCACCGATAAACGAATAGCGTTAACGGGCGGAAAACCGCAAAAAAGGTTCTTACATATCAGGGGCGTTCGGTTTGATGTATGGGCGAGACGAAGCGCTGGGCTCACGTAATAAACATGAAACTTGTCTATACTGGCTTGGAACAGAAAGTCGGGATCGAATCCTGGACGGTGAACTATGGGTGTTGTTAGTTTTGTTTCCCTAAACGGTTTCCCACTCTCCATTCACGCCAATGCGTGTACATTTACTTTAAGCTTTACCTTCCTCATGCCTATACTAGTAGTTTAATTACATGCGGACACGTTTGTTCACCATTTGTAAGAACAATCACATCGTATTATTATCCATCATACCAAGTCTCATTCCTTTCCGAACTATCAGCACATTTACATTAATGAGGAAAGAATGAGGGAGGCATAATTTAAATGAAATCAAACTGAATTTTTTGGAGGGTGAGTAAGAAGCCCTTCAGGAAAAGTCCTCTCAGAATACATCCAGCCGGTATTTGAGCCCCAACGTCCACATAACCGGGGAAACTAGACCAGACGAGGATGCCTTAACCACTTTCGTGCAATGCGGTCCTTTAGCTGTTTTGTTGTAACGCACACATTATAAAAACAACATTATATCAACATAATACTTGGGAGCGAGCTTGAGACGAAGTCAATTGGTGGGAAGGGGAAGGGTTATTCTAGTATAAAGACAGATCGAGACATTTACTAAAATGATCCGGCTGTAGGCTGATAACAATTGATATGATAATGATTATGACGACTTAAAATCAACTTAACTTGGGATATTACATATAATACACCAGTAATGTTAGTATCTGGATGGCAAATAGTAGAAAGAAACTGTAGTGGAGGATGGGTGATCTAAATAGAGTACATTCTACCCTCACTCTCACCCCCAATGCTCCTGCTGCAGACGCCACCTCTGCCCCCGAGGCTGCAATGCCTTACACAATCCAAATAGTCAACGCCCTCTATCCCTTATAATATGGGGGAATTATAAATAGTTGACGTTCACTATGTCTTTTTCCTTTATTCACTGGTTGAGATTAAAATTGACTAACACACACCCCTACCACCTTAAAACATATTGTTGAATCCAAAATGATTGCCAATAAAATGAATTACATTTTCTAAATTTTTCACCTTTTCTATTTTTTTTAACCAATTGCGTTTAGAAATAATTTCCCAACAATAAAAATATAATATTTACAAATGGAACTTATGTATGGGACCAAGTCTTTGTTATTGAATATTTTTATAGACACGCCTCCCTCCCCCTTTGTATCTTTTACTGTATTCCACCTTTCCCCCCTTTTCAAGTGTCTTCTTACCCGCCTCGGTGGCGTAGTTGGCTAACGCGCTTGTCGTGTTGAGCTCGACTGCTGAGGACGGGGAGATCGAGGTTCGAATCTCGGTCGAGTGAACTGGGGGTGGTTTTCCTAAATGGTTTCCCACTCTCCCTCCACGCAAGTGCAGGTTCACTTTCTCTAATTCAATCTTCCCAGTTCCTAATCCAGTAGCGTAATTAGTACTTAAGCGTATAGCCCGAACGGGTAGTAAGACGTGGTGCTAAATAAATTAAAAATAAATTGAAACCACCCCCTTAATTAATTTTGCCCTTGTCCAACGAGATACGAACTTTAATTGTTTTGTTGTTTTTTTCAGTGAGAAGTCTTAATCTATTTTTTGAAATTAATATATTGAACTTATATTCCTTGTTAAAGATTTTTATTTGTAAATAACAACCCTTTTTTAACTTTTAAATATTGTATTAGAGACGTTAAATGTTTATGTTTTGTTATGACAAGCAAAATAAAATATGTTTTAAAATCATAGCACTAAATCGGTGACCTGGTGGTCTAGGGGTAAGGTGTCAGACTTCTGTGCTGGCGGCCGGGGTTCAATACTCGGTCCCGGCACAGATTTATCTGATTACCAAACCCTTCCTTCACCTCTGACAAGACATGTGGGGAATGCCAGGCCTCCACCGTGGTTCGGATTCCACGTTAAACTGTAGGTCCTCCATTTCATCTCACAAACACCCTACCATTACACATTAGCGTAAGTGCGTATAACCTGAATGGGTAGTAAGACGCGGTGCAATAATAATAATAATAATAACATAGCACTAAAGCTTAAAATAATTATTAAATTATACGCAGAGACAAGCATGCATCAGAATAGTTCCAATAAATACGAATAATAAGAAATAATTACGATATTTATTTTGAGATGAAATATGTAAATAGATGTTAAAAGATATGCTATTGAAAATTTAAAGTTTTTACTTAATATAAGTATTTGTTTGGTTTTTTTCTGGCTGTGATGTGACACTTGACCTAGTACAATTTGGAAATGAAAAAGCTTACTTGTAAAAGGAAATAATTATTTATAATTTAAGTATTTAAGTTAATTTCGTTGGTTGCATTTTTGTAATCGTAAAAAGTCCACCTTTGGGCTCAAATCTTTAATAAATTATAATATTTGAAAATAAACTTATTAAGTACTTTACAGGCTTAATATCATATAAACACAAACTTCATAAAGCACAATATTATGTAATAGAAGCATTATAATCATCATGTCAAGACATATGCTAATCAAATTTTAAAAATCAAAACGAACGCTCAACCAACTTTCAATTCAATGAAAAATTAGTTTTTAAGCCACAGTTTCCTAAAAAAAAAAACCGCTTGTGAATGAACGTATATAATAAGAGCAAACTAGGGTCATGTAATGTCTCAATTATTTATTAATAAAAAAAATTAAAGCTCTCTAAGAAAAATAAATTATAATTAGAGTAAATAAACTCTTGTGAAAGCAGAAACGTTAAAATTGTAGCGACCTTGTATAATCCGAGTCTGGGGGTCAAATACCCCTCCATTTAACATGAAACATGACATTTATTTTTGTATACCTAGAGAGTGGCTGAACTTACCGAGACCAGACTATAATGCGGCCTTAAAAGACGTCCAGAAGGTCTCATCCTCTTAAGCCATGGCAGACAATTGGAAATCGACTCACGTCGTCGGATCACCGCACTAAATACGTTGTTAACTTTCAGACTTGTTGAGAAAGAGAGAGAGAAGGAGGTGAAGAGAGCCCGGCAACCTTCTGACACATCGCGGAGTAATTAAAACAAGAAACAACTTTAGATTGCGGGGGCCCGAAGTTCCTCCGGTAGAACGTTCCCGGGGTCTCATTTGCATGCGATAGGGGCCCGTCAGGACCTATACAGAGTCTGCAACGAGCTATTCAACTGTTAGGTTAAACACAGGGGAGACTGAGGCCGCGCGAAGATGAAACAACCTTCGTGAATGAGTGGCAAGGAGAGGTCTGGTGAAACCTACTCCGGATATGATGGTCGTCTCCAACTAAAGAGTATTTATAAATGGTGTATTACTATCAGTGAAAAAATGCTTTAATTCGAGGCGTTAGTTATTGGGTGTTTAATGTCGGTGGTTTAGTATTGGTAGATACCCTATACTATGGTAATAAATATTTGAAAGTTCGTCATAAAACAAATTGAATTTTGTCATAAAAATTCTCAAAGAAACAAAAATTTCGTCGTAAAAATTGTTTCATAAAATCTGGAAAAATCACGAAAAACACTCTTTTTTACGAATATAATATAAAATCAAACCATAAATGAAGACCGATAAACTATTCTAACACAAAATAACAAACATATATAGATAGATACAATGAAATCACAAAGGAAGCTAAAAACTCTAGGGCTTTTAAAGATCACAAACAACCAAATATAAGAATAGCAAAAAACAAAAATAAGGATGGCAAAACAAACTCGATATATCGAGTTGTTTTTTTGTCTAGAAAGGGAATAAAAATAACGTCTAATTTAATAATTCATTGAATAAAATAGTATATGATCACTTTTAGAATATCAAAATAAACACATAATTAATATTTTATCATTAGATTTAAAACGGAATACAATAAACGCAGGGATTTTGGGTATATTATTATCAAGCCTTCATAGAAGAGAATAAAATTACAATCTGGCTTTGCGAGTCCACTGTTTATATATAGACTAGTCTTTGATATTTATTGACATCGATGGTAAAGGCTGCGTAGATTTGACCTTGAACGCGACCGTATTAATTTTACGGCAATAGAAATCAAAGTGGCTGCTAATGTAATTCGTATGTTAACGAACAAACGGAATTTTGCCTAGAAAACACGAATTTCGGTTTAAAATACGAACAATAATAATTCGCCAAAAAAACTTCGATTTCGCGTATAAATACCTTTATAGTTTTATTTCATAAACTCAAAAATACATAATAATGATTTCTTTATACTTGAAACAAGTTTTAGCGCTTTCTAAACAGATTTTTCAAACATATCATGTAAACACTGTTCGCGAAACGTCGGTGTCCCTAAGTATTGGGTATCTAACCTTATGTAAAGTATTTAGTAAAGGATATTTATTATTATTATTATTATTAGCACCGCGTCTTACTACCCATTCGGGTTATACGCACTTACGCTAATGTGTAATGGTAGGGTGATTGTGAGATGAAATGAAGGACCTACAGTTTAACGTGGAATCCGAACCACGGTGGAGGCCTGGCATTCCCCACATTTACAAGATGTCTTGTCAGAGGTGAAGGAAGGGTAAGGATATTTATCACTGGTGTTTAATTTGAGTGATTGGTATTGAATGCGTGTATTGTGTGTGTATATTGTTGGGTGTATATTATTGGCTATTTAGTTTTGGATGTTTTAATATATAGGGTTTAGTAGTGAACGGCTAGTATTGGGTGCATAGTGTTAGGTGTTTAGTGTCGAATATTTAAATGTGTGTGAAAGATTTAATACTTTCCTGGTTGTTTAATATTCTACCATAATTTATTTAAGATATTTGGTGTTCAGAAACATACTTGTATCCATCTATGGGTTTTTCCTTTCTTGTAGGCTAGAAAATATGGCTACTGGGGCAGCAAGCACATTTATGCATTGTAAATAACCTAGTTTGTAATTGTTGTTTAAACTATTTCCGTGGCAGCACACGTAGGTTAATTTATTCATAATTTAATATTAGAAGTGATTCATTCTTTGTTTTGATACATTTACCGGTTTGTGTGGGTTTTTTTCCCCTCGTCGTGTGTTATTTATTCTTCGTAGTTATTTAGACAGTTGCTGGAAACCATTTATGGTCAATGAGCTAGTTCTCTGATTTGTCGAGTGAGCGCGTGCGTAGACGGGATATATATATATATATATATATATATATATATAAAGGGGAGGATTTGTTTTACATTCCCGACAGCGGGTTTTTTTACAGTAAATATTTGGCTGTGCCTACTTATTAATTTTATCATTTCGGGCAGGGAACTTACCACCCTTTTGAAAGATCTTGAGGGAGGGGGCTCAGGGGCAAAGAGGAAAAGAAAGGCGTTCGGGAAGGAGACTTTAAGGCGATAGGCCCTTTTCATTTTGGCGTGGAAATGCAGAGCCATGGGAATAAACAATTATCTTCGAGAAATTTTAATGTTTTGAAATTTTCTTTTCGGTACCGGTTTGTTCAAGAATATAAGCTTGTTGATTAAGTAATACTTTTTATATACATACCTCCTCTAAGTTGAGATAGTGATCAAATATCGATAAAAATTTACATTTTTCAATAGAAAACTGCCAGCTTTATAACAAAAAAATAAGAAAATGTAACAATTAATAAAAATCAATACATTTTCTTAGAAGGGGTGTTGAAAATATTAACATATGCATTTCACTCGTTCTCGAGAAAACTGGTATTTCCAAACGTATGATTATCCACAAGACCTGTCCGGTAGCTAGCGCCATTTACGGTTTCCGTGGTCCACCTGTTCTTGTTGGCGCTGAAGGATACTTTGTTCAGTTGTGAAGCCACGCCACGCCTTTCACCCTCCCATCCACCATCCCACAAAATAGGTTTTAAACTTGAACTTGACAGGGCCAAGGGCCTTAAGAGCGTATACCCTGATTATGGTTGGAAGAACAGTAGAGAAAATTCAAACATAATTGTTTGCGGCCGACAGTGACAACATTTCTTTATACTACTTGTGTTATTTTATAGATATTGATAATATCTATCAAAAGTGACAGCTGCAGATAGCGTGACTCTATGTATGAATATATTAAAATTGTTTCAGTAACTTTAGTAACTAACTTCTACTGTTCTTCCTACCAAAATCATACTATACGTCACATTCCAATCAACTTTGTGATACAATCGGCTCAAAATCATAAATTTACACCAACACTATTGCACGTGGATCATTTCTGATTAAACAATAATCGAGATAACGAGTTAATAAAGGTTCCTAATACAGAACCTATTTTAAATATTAAATATTTTGATAAAAACTGCAGTTAAAAGGACGTTTTTGACCATTTTATAATGCCTTAACAGCTAGGCACTGCGCACAAATCTTCATTATATCATAATAGGAACACACTGTAGTTGTTAACATGAAACTTTGTCGCTTTGTCCCTCATGGTAAACGCGGAAAATTTCGAGTAATCATTCAAATACGAATGGACTGCACACCATTCTGGCATAAAAGTATTTTATTTTCCCTTTAACTACCATACCTCTCATGAGCCGGGAGCAGAGTTGAGCCTGCTCTGATACACGCTTTTAAGATGGGGAGTCTGGAATATTTCTGAATGTTTTGATCAAAGTTTTTATTTTTTAATCGTAAATGTGAGGAAATGTCTGCTTTGAGAAGTTGGTGAGAGTTTTTTTTGTGTCCTTGTTGAGCTGATAGTTGTAATCACTTGTAAGGATCTTCTTAGGAACCTATCGTGATGATGACAGGGGTCAGGTTTTAAATTTATCTATATGTGAATTCAGTTATTCTGAAGAAATTTATTTTTATTTTATTATATGAACGACATAGAATTATTATATTTACTTTTTACGACAGCTTAAACGCGCTAGATTAGCACGTCATGGACAGTTTTATTGTAAGATTTAAGATTGAGTGATATTTAGAAAGATCTATGTTTCGCGGACCATTCCCAAAGTAAGGTTGTGGACCGAATGAAGAAAGGAGCCTTTTTTTTTCTGGTATATGTTTCGAAAACAACCATTCTGGAATATTCTTTTTATTCTTTAGGTTGCACCATATTTGCATCATGTTTCTATTAGGTTCTAGACGGGAGGTAGAGAGATGAAAAGTGTTTTCGAAGTTTTGTTTCACAAGTATTTGCAATCGGGGTGAGGTACTGTGAACAAAAGAGCTTGAATGTAAACAATATAAAAAATAAATAAATTATCACCCAGGCGTGTGGACAAATTTCATAGCACATGTGGATGAAATTACTTTTATATTCTGAAATTATTCATTAATTTGAAATAGAATAATAGTGGGGTCTTTGATGCGAATTATTATTAAATGAAAAATCTATTTAACTACACATCTGGTGTTGCGGGTATATAAGATAGTAGTACGCGGGTACATAAGATAGTAGTAGTTACGCGGGTACATAAGATAGTAATACGCGGGTACATAAGATAGTAATACGCGGGTACATAAGATAGTAATACGCGGGTACATAAGATAGTAGTACGCGGGTACATAAGATAATAATACGCGGGTACATAAGATAGTAATACGTGGTTACATAAGATAGTAATACGCGGGTACATAAGATAGTAATACGCGGGTACATAAGATAATAATACGCGGGTACATAAGATAGTAATACGCGGGTACATAAGATAGTAGTACGCGGGTACATAAGATAGTAATACGCGGGTACATAAGATAGTAATACGCGGGTACATAAGATATTACGTGATATGAGCTTTGGTGTTTAGAGGATTGGGGGGGAAAGCGAGTTTATATTTCTTAGTGAATCTTCGCGCACACATGAAACACTGCTCTCAACGAGGTTTTATTCTTATCTCCAAAATATGAAGTTGTATAATGTGTTGATGCATTATTTAATGCAGGCGAGACCGAGGGAAAATGTTACTTTTATTAAATTAATTACACCCATAGGCAGAAAATGTTTTAGTACTAATACTAGAAGGGGCCTTGTGTTTGTTTTGACAAACCTTACAGCTCCACACAGTTTGGTGAGAGAGATCATAAACATCCTATGAAGTATTTTATTAAAAAACAATTCATAGTTTACTCTGAAAAGTAGCAAGCTTTGTCTTGCTTGATTATCTGATGTAGTTTTCAAGATAGAACCTAAGTTTAGTAGATCAATGTACGACTGCTGGCTTTCAGGGTAAACAGAATGAATGGTCTGTATTGTAACAATTGATTAGGGAAAATAAATGTTTAATTTTTTAAGAACCTGTGATTTGTTTTTTGGCGTATTACTTCGAATTGCTAATTACTCCCGATCCATCCTTAATTTTTGTTTCCTCGGATTCTTCACATTTAGGACGTTATCACAGAAGGCTTGTAAAGTTTCCCGTGTAATTTTCTTCTGAGTCATCTTTGTCACTCAGATTATTTAGACTATTTAAAAGTATATGCACTGGAATCATCCCTGCCTCTATATTTACGGAACTACTCGAACGAAAGAAATCGAGATTTTAGTGTGTGTGTTTTTTTTGCACTGGACTGTATACAATGAAATATAACCATAGCAATTCTATCAACGTTGTATGAATAAAATTCTAGTTTTTACCAGCGTTTGTGAAATACATCACAATTATTTACGATCTACTTCGAGCCAACATAAATACCGTGATAAATGGGAGCGACATGTTTGAAACGGAAACAAAACGTGCGTCGGGGGCAGAAAAATAACGGGAACGATTAATCTAAACAAAATATTTTATCCACTCATGTTATATTGGCGAATATCGTGCGGTTATTGTTGTGATTTGCTATGCTTGTGTTTGAGAAACCGGGCTTTGATCCCCAAAAGGGTAAACTAGGGGAGAGGTAAGGCCTAATTTATGTTTCTATATTCTAATTGAATGTGGGGAATGCCAGGCCTCCACCATGGTTCGGATTCCACGTTAAACTGTAGGTCCTTCATTTCATCTCACAATCACCCTACCATTACACATTAGCGTAAGTGCGTATAACCCGAACGGGTAGTAAGACGCGGTGCTAATAATAATATATTCTAATTTTTTTAACTCTCTGGTACAATGGTGCGTTTCCTAAAAAAAACTCTTAGTTCTTTTTTCTTGGCTTATAAATACATTAATATTAATTCAAGCCCCGAGATGTGAATATAATAGTAAAAAAAATATAGTGACGTTTAAAATAAAAGTAATTAAAATATTAGTTTAACGGAATATGAGTAACGAAGACAATTTACAGTAAATTTACCAGCAGTCATCTAAAAAAAAACTTAATGATATTCACAATGTGAGAAAACACTCGTATTGCATAAGGACAGGAATTCGGACTTTTTGCATTAACTAGACGACGTACCGAATCAAAGACATCAACATCAAATACGTATTTGATTTGAAAGTGAATGAATGAGAAACTGAGTAAGCTAATGTGTGGTTAATGAGTGCCAGGGTTGCCACTATTGTATTAATAAGAATTCTCCTTGTTTTCCAAGTTATCCAGAAGAAATACCCATAATTTTTTACACTTTAGAGAGTAGTAAAGAGGAATGAAATAGAATCAATCATTCATGACAATGACTAACATGGAGTCATGCCATTGATGTTTATAACAGGATGATTATAACATGGTGAATAAATGTATGCGGTTGTTATACGCCACCCAATGTTTAGAGGTTGAAAAAATAGGGGTGAGGGGGGATAAGACTTAGCGTGCTTATATAATCAGTTCATTTTTTCTTTTATGCAAAGGCCTTAAATATAAAGATAGCCTTTTATACCACAGATTCTCAAATATTGAAGTATACTTACAGTTTTTTTTGTAAAATCACTGTGTTTTCACGGTCCTTCTAGTTTACCAGGTGCTTGCCAGCCCTGAGTGAGTGTTTAAAATGAGTGAAAGGTGAATTGTGTGTGTGTGTGTGTGTGTGTGGTGGAGAGAGAGAGAGAGAGAGAGAGAGAGAGAGAGAGAAAGAGAGAAGAGTGAGTGAAGAGTGTGTGGAGAAGTGAGAGTGGGTGAGAGTAAGTAATAGTGTGTGTATTGGGGGTTGAAGAGTGAGTGAGTGAAGAGTATGTTTGAGCCAATAGTGAGTGAGTGAGGAGTGTATTTGAGCCAATAGTAAGTGAGTGAGGAGTATGTGTGAGCGAATAGTGAGTGAGTGAAGAGTGTGTTTGAGCGAATAGTGAGTGAAGAGTTTGAGCGAATAGTAAGCGAGTGATTGTGTGGGGGAGAGAATGTTTGTTGAGTGAATGAAGGTTGAGTAAGGGTAAGTTTCATAGTCAAGTGCGTGCTACACTATATTCAAGACGACACCTACCTAAACTCTAATGCAATGGAACAGTTTCGCATATGAAACTGGCCCATTCCATTCTGGTTTGTGTAGGTATCGTCTTGCATTTAGTATAGCAATGCAAATGAGGCGTGTTAAGTCTGACTATGAAATTGGCTCTAAGTGAATGAAGGTTGATTAACTGAGGTGTGTGTGTGTGTGTGTGTAGTGAGTGATTTAGTAAGTAAGTGCGGTAGTGAGCGTGTGAATGAGTGAGGCTCAAGTAATCGATATTCAGTTTAACATAATAGCTTAACTTTAGTCGAAAACCTATGTGATAACATCACATATTTATATAAAGCCAATACATTTCTCACCAGACTTGGTCAAATGGAATTATCTTTTCAAAGTTTAGACATTGCTGTTTTTAGAAAATAGGCTGTATTAAATCCACCTCTATTCCCTCCACAAACCTGGCTAGCAAGATGTAGAATTCATCGTGTAAACAAAATAGAAGGAAATTAGCCAATCCGCTGGAACGTCGATTTTAATCTCCTACCGATGTAAGGGGGTTAATTTTAAAGCTAGTTTTAGTAAACCACTCAATTTTACGGCTTAGGCCATGCCAAGGCTGGAAACAGGAAATTATTTCGAATTAGAAATCTCCACAGAGTCCTAGAAGGGTAAACTAATGTAAAATTTTAAAATGTCCTACACACAGTATAAAATTCTTGCTGCCAGTGAAGTTGGCACCACTTACTTTAAGGGAAATATTCTCACACTGCAGTATTTATTAAGAGAATAGCAGATTTTAAGCTTAAAAACCACTAAAATAATCTTTGATTAGATTTTATGAGCGTGTTAAATAAAATTGTTTAAGGAAGGTTATATCTATATTTCTAACCATTACTTTGGTTTAAGAACACTGAGATTTCGCGTGAAACGTCGTTTGAAATGAGGTACTTTCATAATTTCATAAGTTAAAATAAATAAACAAATGATAAAGAATCATCCAAACAAACACGGGACGCGGGAGTGGAAAATTCGCGGGGACGGGATCGCCACGAGGTCGCACAGGAGGATCCCGCCAAGAGTTGGAGAATATTTAGCCAAGTAACGTCAGTTTGTTCTGTAGGTCACATAATGATGTGGTCCTATAGTGATGAAGAGGAAGCTTTGCTCTGGCTGAGGACTTAACGGAATAGTAGGCAATGGGTCCACTAAATATTATTATTATTATTATTATTATTATTATTATTATTATTATTATTAGCACCGCGTCTTACTACCCGTTCGGGTTATACGCACTTACGCTAATGTGTAATGTAGGGTGATTGTGAGATGAAATGAACGGACCTACAGTTTAACGTGGAATCCGAACCACGGTGGAGGCCTGGCATTCCCCACATTCACAGGTCCACTAAATAAACAGATATCAAGTGAAATTCGAGAGTGGCATACTTTGATAGAACAGCTGTTAGCCAATTTGAGTTATTACACCGAGACGATACTATATTACCGTGTGACTCTGGTCAAATGTGTAAGAAAAAAAAAACTTACTCACTGTGGCAAAAGCATTCCTGTTAACATATGCCAAATATATTCCAGTTCACCGGCGGGACACGGAATTTACCAAACGGGCGGGAAACCTCTCGGGCTTCCCATCAGTCCCGCGTCCCGCCGGCGGTACTGCCCCATTTCCCACCATATGTTAGATGCCCCGCGACTTTCTCACTAACGCTCCCGCTCTTGCGTTGTTTTGTGTGACGCTTGAAACTAATATTAATTTATTTAAACCTATTGGAACACATTCAAGTTATAAATGCTCTCCATTTTCCAGCTTACTGGACATTTCGGGTAAAGAGGTTAAGTGTTGGGTCTTATATAAGGCTTAGTTTGAAATTCATGTGCTTTTGATAGTAATGAACATCGAACCTCTTAAATTTAGAAAAACATATTGAATGATTAAAATAAATTAGAGAGGGGACACTTGGATCTTATGGTACTCGAGAGATTCGAGAATCATTGAAAAAAAGTTTATCGAATACAATTTTGGGGATTTTGACTTTAAATAACAATTTTAAGCAATTGCTAATAGGAATAATATAGATTTATGTAGATAGAAGAATAACAAAATCACAAAAAACCGGACCGAATTGTATTAATATATTTAATTTACATAGAGAGTGTTATCTTGGTTGTTTATGACGTAAGAGATATTACAAAAACTAATCTAATTGGTGCAATTTGGTGCTATCCAGCCAAAGATAAAAGGTTTAGGAGGGTGAGGTTTAAGAGAATGTTTAAACATTTGTCTAAGGAGAGGGTAGGAAATCATACATAGTAAGGCGACACTAATATTTGTATCCTTCCATCAAGAAACTTAACTCTGGAATCACCGGTCAAAATCGGTAATGCAAGCCAATAAGAGCTGTGGAGTCGAATAGTCTGAATTGGAGTCGGAAAAATGTACTGTCTCCGACTACAGCTTCAAGATAAAAACTTATAATATTATAACAATATATGGTAAATATACCATTTTAACTTTATATATATTTTTTAATTTTTATGACCAGGACACTTTTATTCAAATCTAATTTCACAATGCCAAAGAAGATTCCCATGAAGTAATTCGTATTTGAGCATTTTACTGCATTAAATATGTTATTATCAATTAATATATACTTGCACCGTGTCCTACTACCCGTTCGGGTAATACGCTCAAATAAAAAATATGTTAATGGGTTAGGAATTGGGAAGGTTGGATATAGAGGAAATTACCCACATTTGCTTGGAGGATGAGTGAAAACCATTTTGTAAAACCCACCCCCAGTTCACTAGAGCGAGATTCGAACCTCAATCTCCCCGTCCTCGACAGTCTAACTCAATACGAAACCAGAACGTTAGCTAACTACGCCACCAAGGTGGGTACCAATTAATATACATTTGCCATTTTTAAAGGAATCGAAGTCGGACAGCAGAGAAGTACAGGAATCGGAGTCAAATGCTTGCCATGACAATTCTTCATCCCTAATGCTTGCATTAATTCTTCCGGTGTTGCCGAAGAGCTAAGAAAATAACTCGTATATACTATCTCATATCCTATTCTATTATAGCTTGTGATGAATTTTCCAAAAATCAGACATCAGTAAACCACACTAGAATTGTTTTATTTTAGGAAAACAAAAAATGTTTTTATTTATAATGTAAAACACTCTCCAGGTACTCACTCACTTTGAATCAAAACATCGGAGCAATTTTCATAAAAAAATCAAATGTTCAAAATGTAGTCATCAGTTAACTAATCTTGGACAATTATTTCTCCAAAACAAAAAGTAGGGGGTGTCATTTTTATGTCAAACACTCCTCAGTTATACATTTTTAACAATATCGTCAAAGCCATTTTCGAAAGTATTTGAATTTTCAGAAATCAACAATATAACTTTAATTTCAAGCTATAGTAGCCCCATGGCTTCTTTGGTGCTGACTGACAGCTCACAGCCGACTTCTGACAGTCAAAATTTAGGTATATACCTAAATTTCTGTCTAAAGTGACAGCATTAAACACATGTTTTTGCAGATCATCTGGTTCGGCGCAGGGATACTAATCTGGTCTGGTATCTTTTAAACCGTCGCTGTCAGATGTCATCAGCACCAAATAAGTCATGTGGCTACTGTAGAATAAAAACAAAATAAACTCTCCAAGGCATGATCATACGACATAAAACTATCAAGTTAGAATCCAATATATCAAATAGTTTCAGCCGTAGCCCAAGTACAGGTAAACTAATGGGCAGTAAGACCCACTTTGTAGGTTCGGGGGCACATACAATGTCAAGATTTAGCATATCTTAGAGGAGAAAATGTTCACGATTTCACTACTTTCCGTGTGAAAAAGTAAAAATACTGTGATTTTCTGAAAAAAGATAGACTATTAAAATTAGATTGACCTATATAAGGGTATGCATATATATTATATTATTTTCAAGGTGGGATGCGCATTATTTTTCAAGAATTTGTGTACATAAAATTTCAGATTTAATTTTTTCCAAATCATGGTAATTATTCTATTACCCACTAAATAACTACCCATCCAAATTTTACTACGCTCTCTCTGTGGGCATGTTATGGTTACGTGCTTGCCATATATTGTGGTGGTTCGTTTGTATCACTGGCTTATTAAGGCGAGAGCGCCGAATTAAGCTTGGACTTAATTATATTAATCAACATTCTATTTCGGTTTAAAATGGGGGAAATCTCTTCAAAATTATTAGTTCGGATTTATAGACTTTAATTGTTAACTTTGGGATGGTTTCTTTGGAGTTTCAACGTGGCTAATTTGTAACCGCGATTTATTTCTATTTAATTGTTTGGGGAACCAAATATTTGTTCATAAGTGAACCTTGTTTCTATTCTCGCCGCCAGGCGGCTAACTTTGAGTAGCGCTCTTACCGCCTTTCTATTTAATCATTTGCATCATTAGTAAATGGATGTATTTAAGGGATGTTGGCTTTGACTGCATTTTTATCTTTTATTATTATATAAGGAGCACTCACTTGTTGTATGTAAGTATGGTTACCTTGGCTGCCTTAAGCGGCGCACTAGGAAGATGGCCGTCGCATATGTGTGTTGTTTATGTATGAGTCTATCTCTATGGGATACATTGTTAGACGGGATACTTAATTTGACTCTGACTCTATTTAATGTATGATGCGTGCTAACTCATTAGTGGTAATAAGACATTTCTCGATGTTGTACCTTATTTCACGCTGCTCTATTACGTCGTTAGACAGAGCATTAGCACAGGAGGCGGGCAAACTTTAGTGTGAATTTATTATATGATCTGGGGATCCTTGTCATTACTGTGCCCGGGGTATGAACGCCATTGTTGGCGGGCTCGATTGATATTATTGTCTTTCCCTGGGAAATATATATTTATTTTAGTATTGTATTATTGTCTTTGTGCAATATCAATATCCTTATCTTTGGGTTGTCTAGTGAACTTCGTATGTTTACCGCCTCTTCTCATTTATTTTGGCCTTAGGCGGTTGGTGAAATAGTGTGTATTTATGAGGGCACCTTATTGATTATTAATGTTTCTCCCATTAAGCTCTAGTCTATTTTCATATTAATGGAATAATATGTTTATATTAAAGTCTCTCACCTTAATCTCTAGTCTATTTTAATATCAATGGAACAATTGTGTTTAAATTAATGTATATTACTTAGAACATTCTAGTCATTTTAGTATCTTACGAAATATTATGTTTAACTACAAAGTCTTCAGCTTAACTCGCTTTAAGCGATATTATTGAATTTGTAATTTTTACTGTGTAGATCATCCATTCCTCTTATTACAAATAAAATATATAGTGCTAATCTCGGGTAACTCATTGACTGTTATTTATCACGCTTCCATGCAAATAAAGGTAGTTACAGTTAGTAAGGGATGAAGAAGATACAATTAAGAGGAAATGTACCAGAATTCACGTGGACGGAGAATGGAAACCGATTTAGAAATAATAGCATCAGTACACACTATTCAAACCCTGACCTATCAGTCACTGGAAAAACAAACTAGATGAACCTGCCAATTAAACCTCGTACTCAATGATGCAGGTATATGTTTGTAAAAATAATATTAAGAATGGATAGTAATAATAATAATAATAATAATAATAATAATAATAATAATAATAATAATAATTCAAGTTTCTAATATGAGTAGAACAAAATACACTTTCTTATCCGTGATCGAAAAGATTTTTAAACACATATCATGAAAAAAGGGGCGAGTGTTGAGTTAAAGTTCTGAACCACCAATAAAAACCTTTATGTTTGCTTCCAGGAATAGGAAGGAGGGGGAGAAGAGGCAGCAGTCCAAGGTGCGTAAGTGGCCCCCTGACTGCAGATCGTTTTTAAAAGCATCTTAGCTTATGATCCGACGATCCTCCCATTTGGCAATCCGGGCGCGAGCTTCAAATCCAACATAGGTGACCTGTTTTAACTCCACTACCGACCCCCTTTTCAAAATGCACGAGGCGGGAAGGTATGAGGGAGGGCTGTATATGTGACCACATTAATGCACCCTCCCTCCTTTAGGGTAAATGGGTCAGGCTTTACACCTTAACCCAAGTGTTGCCAACCATCGTGAAGATCGTCAAACAAAATCTCCCACACTCCCTTCTTTCTTTTTCTCTGCGGTGATTTCACTAGTCTCTCAGTGAACGCTAAATCCACGATATGATGATGATGATGATGGTGGTGATTACGAGGATGATGTCTATGCGAGTCGCGTTTCAGTTTCCTGCTTTTTTTTTTGCATCAAAACCTACAAAGCTCTCAAGAAAATGGCCATAAAATAGGGGAGAAAATATATTGTTTAACTGGTATGGTCCAGTTTACGAGACACGTGACATGAAATACTAAGTTGAGGCCGAGATAAGTAAAAAAAAATTAAATCAATCTATGGATATGTTTGAGCATACTTTTAAAGAATTATTGTATTTTATTTATTATTTTTGATCTAGTATAAGTTTACCCGCATCGGGTGACACATCATTTAAACGTCAAGATCGTATAATCTAATTTTCCGACGAATGGGAAGTCGGGTGTACTAAGGTTGTTTTCCATAGTTAATGGTTTCCCCCTCTACCTTCACGCATACTCAGGTACACTTCCTCATCTCTACTCTCACTAGTGTAAACATATGGATAGTCCGTAAGGTCACAGAGCACGGAGGGATATTTCCCATGTTTAAAATAAACTGGTCATCGTACCAGGGCGTATAAGATGACTAATAAGTCTTGCTTGTCCATAACACTACATAGGCAGTGACAACTCAGAGGTTTTGTGATTTTTGTGCAAACCTACAGGTTAATATTTTAGATACCTCAAACCACCTTTGTATGATATCCGTAGTAGCATTCCTACATTCATCTACTAACGCGAATTATAAACAATAATAGAATACTCACGCGATTTGGGGTGTGTAATGCGCACTCACGTTCATTTTGTTCGTAAGCAGTGTTTAGACCTAACAGTGCTAATCTCAGGCGAGTGCATGTTCTTGGCTTGCACACAAATCGAATCGTTTTCGAGTGTTAGTAACTGGATGGGTGACAAGACGAGTAAGATTACCATTTAAGAAAATACCATAGTACTCTAGAACGGGTTTCAAACCGGACTTAACTTTCACTTGGAAACCAGGTTTGAGGAGGTTTTCACCTTGACTGAGTGACGCCCGATGGGGGTTAAAATGTTAAGTGATTAGAATGAGATCAATTCATGTTATGAAAACAATAAAATAACAGAAGACTTTAGAAAAGTAAGGGCAGGATCACTTTTATGGTTAAAATTGGTGGCATCCGTGAAAAGATAATTAATTAAACTATAATTGTATATAGCAATAACTACCGTGACAGTTGCCGAAACCAACCGTAGTAGATCATGGGCGCCGCCATTTTGAAATAAAAAGTTCCGTCCATTCCTATTTAGGCAATTACACTACTTTTCTCAATATTATTATTATTAGCACCACGTCTTACTACCCGTTCGGATTATACGCACTTACGCTAATGTGTAATGGTAGGGTGATTGTGGGATGAAATGAAGGACCTACAGTTTAACGTGGAATCCGAACCACGGTGGTGACCTGGCATTCCACACATTCATTTTTCTCAATAAAATAATGTTACGGTACACCGCACAAACTTACTCGCTCCTTTACCAAATAAATAGTACGACACAATCATACAAACATGTGCAAGTGATTAAAGCTTAAAATAAAATTTAAATAAATAGGTTTTAAGATTTAAAAAAAAAACTTCATGGCACCAGTGCACAAGCGAGATAAATCGACCAAGCGGCCGCTGCATGTTGGCGAAGATCATGCAAACATTTGCAGATAGAGGGTGTCATGTGCTCAGCACAACAAACCCTCCTTTGGAAGCGCCGGAGATCGAACCCTGGGATATTTGGATCTGTAGCCAAAAAATCTGACCTTTAGACTCACTGACGGTTTTCGGATAGCTACCTTAAGTAAGTTTTCCTCAGACAAACTAACCCAGCATCTTGTTAATCACAATAAAAATTCTTCATATAAATTTAATCAAACATTTTCAAGATATTGTTTAGAAATAAAAAACTTTCAAAAATTCAAATTATTTGTTAGCTAGCCTTAAATGATTTTGTTTTGTAAAATTAAAATAAATTCTTATTTATTATGAAAAACTATTCCCAAATACCCATTATGAGGTCATTTATTCTTAAAGGTAACTCATTTTAGAAATATTTCAAATTTTCCAATATTGGTCGTAAGTAAAATATCTTTAAATGTATTTATTTTAAAAATAAACAGAGGTACTTCTTTAATTATTATGTAAAATAGTCTTCAAATATCAATTTTGAACAAAATCATTAGAGCATTTTCAAAAATAAGTCCTCAGTAAACCATTATTAAATGATTTTAAACCAATTTATAGACTAATTTAAATATAATTAATCTTAATGGATATTCATTTGAACCAACTGCCTAAGCCCTTTTTAAAATATCAAATCTTTTAAAAATAAATCATCCTTAAACGAATTTTTCCCTAATAAACAAGTATACAGTTTTACTTAACATATCAAACACTCTCCAGGTATAGACTGCATTTTAAACAAAATCGTTTACAATCATTTACGACATATTTTGAATTTTAGAAACCCACTTTTCAATAAATTGCCTTTTAGTGAATTTTTACGCAAAAAATAAAGTATACAAAGTTATTTTTCAGGTAAGACACTCGATAAGTATTCATTTCAAACAAAACGTTAGAGTCATTTAAAAAAATTGAATTAAAAAAATTACTGACCAATAAAATACCCGTTGAGGTGTAGGTTCAAAATAAAATAAAAAGTCCTGAGGCAATACCATTAAGCATATAAATCTCAAGTTTGAACCAAAATCTCTAAACTATTTTAGATCCGTGGCCATGGAAAGAGACATGCACAAATGTGCACAGACAGAATTATTGTGAATTAACTTTTTCGGGTTAGAACACACATAAAACGTAGATTCATAATCTCGAGGTCAACATTTTTCACGATCACTATACTTTTTCTTAATATAAGAAACTCCAAATGAATACATTTACATAAATCTCTTAAGATATGTGAATCAAATTAATATACATCGATGCAGAACTCCTCATTATCAAGATCTCTAATCATATTAATAAAATGAAGACTTTGTCTTTCACGAGCGTTTAGTGATATCCATCGTACGCAGTTTGACCCATCTTCGTGCGGCTAGGCGGCACAAAAATTATATCGAATTAAAACGTTCAACATCCGGCTGACCCTTTTTTACTCTTTCATATAAACAGAAAGTACTGCGAACGCGAAAAAAACTATCTCGAGATTTTGACAAATCTTTATATTTATGTGAACATGGACCCAAAAAAGTTGATTTTACCATTCTATCCGTCCTCATGTCGGTCAGCCTGTCTGTCTATCCCTGACCATTGTTCAAAACCGTTTGATGGATTTTGTTCAAACTTGATACCTAAATTTTATAAGTGTATACCACAAAACTTTTTTTTTCTACCCCAGCTCTTTAATTAAGGGTAGTTTACTGTTGAATTTTTTTTTTTTACTTTCAAATTTTTCGAAGAGAACTTTAACTATTTAGTTTAAAATACATATTATCTAGGATTTGATTCGCATGAAAAATAACACTATACAAGTGGTTTTGGGGCAAACATTTGTTTAAAGGTAGAGTTACTCTACAAATGGAACATTTTTGAAAATTATAATTATTTAGAAAATGGCTTCAACGATTTTGCTCAAATGGTATAACTGGGAATTGTGTGATATGACAAATAAAAATGGGTAAAATCTCATTCGTGGGTTGTTTACTGTGACAGATTTTTAAAAAACTTGAAATATTTAAAAATATGGCTTTAACGAT
Source organism: Timema cristinae (assembly GCA_039000515.1). Lineage (NCBI taxonomy): Eukaryota > Metazoa > Arthropoda > Insecta > Phasmatodea > Timematidae > Timema > Timema cristinae. Next base: position 84,145,742 of record JBCFYV010011172.1, read on the forward strand.
ATGGTTCGAAATAGGTATCTTCAATATGTTTAAAATGGTAATTAACATTGGATATGGTAGGATTAGTGACTAATTTTTCAAAAACTTGAAATAATATACAATTTACAAATGGCCTTAACGATTTGTTCCAAATGCGTATTTTGGAAATGTTTGACATGATAATCCAAAATACATATTTATTTTGGGGTAAGAACTCATTTATAGATAGGTTACTAATGAATGATTTTTTGAAAACTGAAATATTTCTAATATGGTATAAAATATTTGGTTCAAATGAGTATCTTGGGAATGTTCGACATGACCATTAGCACTGTTTTTCATTATCAATTTGAATACGATTTTTTTTTTTCAAATATATATTTTTAGGATGGTTAACAAATAATTTCTTGTTTTAAATTTAAATTTTGAGGCAAACATACTTAGGGTTATACACAATATGAGAAAGTTTTTGTGATTGCGTCGTAACATTTATTTGATTGTTCCTTGTTTTACCATCCTGAACTAACTATGGCATTCACAATAAAAATAAACCATACCAATTAAAAAATTAAAATAAATTAAATATTTTATTCATAATATTACTTTGTCCACTAACTAATGCACTCTATTAACAAAGCAATATTTACCTAAGAACACTCATAAAATAAGATAATAAGCAGCTATTGATAAAGAAATGGGTTTGAAAAAAGAGAATCATAATTCAACAAAGGACATAAATAAATAATGTATTCTTTTACATAAACACATTGTATAATAAATATAATGGTTTTCCAAAGAGCTTCATGACTAAGCAAGATATGTCCAGAATGGGTTTCTATTTGCTATGTCGCTGCTAGATACACGCTAATTTATTCTTACATTTTTAGTATTGTTATCGCAACGTTAGTGAATCTCCTTTGAGAAGCATTAATGTATTCGTTTATTTTTGGACTGTTTTCATCTTATTATACAATATTTCAAATTTATACCATATCGAGAAGTTGTTTTTTTCTATTAGCCATTTCCAGTCCACTATTTTTAAATTCCGAAATTTCCAGCTTTTATGGTTATAGTGAGATGGTCATTTTTTATACAAACTTGGGAAAATTAAATTTTCTTTCTTTCCAAAAAGAAGATATTATACCAATTATGGAAAGATTTTTAGTTACTACAAGCCCCCACCATTTTTCAGTTCCCACATTCCCATTTTGAGATTTTAATATTTATTTGATTATCATGGTTTATTATGTGTATAGTATGTGCTTGCCAAATTTTAATTTTAATCACAGCCAAAAGTAGTGTTCTATATTAGTTGTGCCGTATCGATTTTGAGCTCTTCCTTTTCTTGGGAATCAATTTTGAAATTCGATATTTTCAAGCGTTACTCAGCTTCTTTGAAAAGTTAATTAACTTACATGTTGATCTTCCATTTTATATCACACCCAAAAGTGTTTTTTTAAATACTACTTTTAGGAATATTATGAGTACCCCACATACTGCTTCTTGATTTTGATATTAATGATCATACCTTAGTTGTTGTTTGGGGTGGTTCTTATAGCCACCTGACAAATTTCGTCTTTTACTACAATGAGAAGTTGTTTATTATTTTAGCTTTAGGAATTCTGAAACCCCCATTTCACCAGCCCCCCTTCTAAATGGTAAATATTTAACATTCATCTTGTTTTGGAGCTATCCCTCTATATTCGTAAAAAATTTAATGTCCTGCTCCCTCTTTGATCTTCTTTCTTTTCAATTAACCCCCAACTCTTTTCCTTCCCACAGCAATTTTCTTATATTAAAATCTTTATTTTTTATGGATATTTTGAGTGGTATTTATACTTTCTTATCAAATTTCAGTTTTCCACCACGTATAAAAGTAGTTGTTTCTATTAGTTTGGGAAATTTTAGCCCTCCCTGTCCCCCAATTAAACAACTCCTAATCATACATTTCGATTTTTATGACAAATATGGTTAATGGAGTTGTCTTCCCACCTGCCTGCTAAATTTAAATTTGTTATCACACCCGTTCCCCAAAGTAAGAAAGAAAATATTAGATTTAACATTTTCAGCGCTTAATATTTTATTTGGGGTGGTCTTTTTACCTCTCACTGGGAAGTAGTTGTTTACTATTAGTTTTTGAAATTTTGAACCACATACACTTTTCTGCAAGTCACGCCTAGAAATTTCAAGTTTTAAGGTTTAATTGGTTATCTAGAGTTGTCTCTCTACCTGCCTACCGAATTTAATTTTAAAATTGTGAATCATCTAAATAACTTTTATTCTAATTTTAGGCCCCCTACTACTGAAGCCCCATTTGGAAATTTCCCAATATTAGACTATGGTTATATGAGACAATCCCACTATCTTTCTGAAAAGAAAAATTTCAAGTTTCCAGACCCAAGAGTTAGTAAAATACGATAATGAGTGAGCCAGTGAGTCCCACAGCACTCTGTCCCTCTACACCTTCTTAGGGGGTGAAACATGAAAAAGACTCAAACAGTCTCACCAATTTTGAAAAAAAACTTGTATTTAGAATTTAAGAGCCTATGCCCACTGATTAAATATATAATAGCTTGGAAGAAAATGGCCAAAAATAGGTTTTCAGTAAACTTCCTATAAGTAAGTTTTCCTATTAAAAACAAATACATCATCTTGTTAAGGTGCGGCCGAAGGGACCGCGAGTATTTTTAACGGTTTTTATAGCATTAGATTTTTTGACCAAAATAAATCAAATATCCCTCCAATAGCAAACCACCCTTGACAGATATTCAAGATCTGTTGATGTGAGCATGTTCATAAAGCTAAACTCTATGTTGCTATTGGAGGGATATTTGATTTATTTTGGTCAAAAAAATCTAATGCTATAAAAACCGTAAAACTACTCGCGCTCCCTTCGGCCGCACCTTAATGACAATAAACATTCTTTAAAGATTTTAAACCAAATTGTTCAAATATTTTCAACAAATTTCATATTTTCAAAATAAGATGTTTGTAATCTATCCTAAAATTCTTTTTAATTTGTGAAAATAAAAACGTTATCTCGTTTATCATGAAAAATTATTCCAAGATAACTATTATTATTATTACAATTATTATTATTAGCACCGCGTCTTACTACCCGTTCGGGTTATACGTACTTACGCTAATGTGTAATGGTAGGGTGATAGTGAGATGAAATGAAGGACCTACAGTTTAACGTGGAATCCGAACCACGGTGGAGGCCTGGCATTCCCCACATTCACAAGATGTCTTGTCAGAGGTGAAGGAAGGGTTTGGTAATCAGATAAATCTTTTCCGGGACCGAGGATCGAACCCCGGCCGCCAGCATAGAAGTCTGACACCTTACCCCTAGACCACCAGGTCACCTACTCCAAGATAACTATTTTGAACTCAAATTTTAAAGCCTAATTCCAAAAAATTTCTAATTTTTAAAACTTTTTAGAAAGTTAATTTACTTAAATTAATTTATTTAAAAACTAGACATAGTACGTTATTATTTATCAAGTAAAATAGTGCCCCTATACCAATGTGAACAAAATCATTAGAGCTATTTTCCAAAAAATTCAAATTTAAAAAAAAATGGTCATTTAGTAAACTAGAGTAAAATTATTTTTTTAGATAAACAAATATATATTTATGTATAATTACTTACAATGTAAAAAACTTAACAGATACCCACTTTTAAACAAATCGCTAAAGCATATATTTAATATTCATTTTTTTTAAATCACTCATCAGTAAACTAACTACTCTTTAAGAAATTTAAACCCCAAAACCAACATGAACACTCAAAATTTCTTTATATATATAAATATATATATATATATATATATATATATATATATAATATATATATATGTTTTAAACTAAATCGTTGTGCCATTCTAAAAAATTGAGGCATTAAAATCACTCTTTAGTAAACTACCCTTAATTTGAGGTCTAGGGTCAAAATAAAAATAATAAATACCCGAGGTATTGCCCTTTAACATCTATATATAAAGGTTGAACAAAATACATCAAACCGTTTCAGATCCATAGACATGGACCTATAGATAGACAGACATGGAAACAAACAAATATGAATATGTTAAAATTCACTTTTTTAGTTTCGGACACACATAAAACGTAAATATTCATCTTAAATATATCTCCTTATAACTCAGAAACGGTTCGTTTTATAAAAATTATATTTATAATAAAAGTTTTTTATGTTTAATAGTCCTACAACTTTGCAATGATGTGCTTATTTCACCACTCAAACAGTTACGGATGTTTGTTAACTTTTGGAGGTATCCGCAAAAATTAGATTCACCATTTTGTTTGTAATGTTAAACAACCTCTAGAAACGAATTTTAATCAAAATCTTTAGAGCCGATTTCGATAAAGTCCCATTTTCTTGTCATTTCACTCCTAGTTAAAGTACCTTTAGTTTTAGGGTTGGATATGTGATTTCACAAAAACCTCTGGCGAACTTTATTAAAACCCTAGATTCCCAGTAAAATGGTCTCGGGTCTAGGTCGAAATACAGAGTTGGGTAAACAAAGTGACGTCCCGAAAACCACCTTTTCTGGTTCATATCGTGATGAAAAGTCGAGATCCAATAAAATCTCGAATTAGTTTGTATTAATAATACTTCCTTTTTCTGTGAGTCCGTGAGTAAATAAATTTATATTTCAGTAATTTCGAATGTTTTTATTTTATCCGGTAAAGAATGTAGGAAACTATACGATAGGCCTATTATGATTTCCTTGTTAAAAGCGTGACGTAATTTGTTGATGCCTGCTTGGGGATTTAAAATGGATACGAACCACATTTATTAACACGAGGTCTTTATATCCAGGCTATCAGTCTCGTTTTCAGGATACGAGGAGGTCGGGGTTCAAATCCAAGCAGGGTGTAGTGGTGTCTTTTATTAATATATGGTTTACCATTCTTTCTCAACGCAAATATATGCATTTTTTCAACATTCTACCTTACTCATCCCTATCCCACTAGAGTAATTTAAATAAATGCGTATAGCCTGTATGCGATGTGTTTTTTCTAAATGGGTGCGTTATGCGAGTTGCATTTCATGTAATACAACACAATCTTTCACCAAACTCTTATTACCTGAGCGCTCACTCCCGTTACTATGATAGTTCGGTATGATATGGCTGTTTCTGGTAGCCCTTAAGTATCCGAGCACTAACAGCCCCATCAAAGGCTCCGCCTTAAAACAATGACTGATATAATACCTTGGATAGCTTAGTGGTAGATTACTGACGCGATAAACAAGCTCTTCGGCAAATACGGGTTCAATTCCCGTGTCTAAAAGTATTTTTTTTACAATTTATATATATATATATATATATATATATATATATATATATATATATATATATATATACATACATACATACATACAAGAGTTACATTATTTTAGACACCGCCTAGGATCAAACATGATATCTTGGCTAGAGAGAGCCTCCTTAAGGTGGCGATGTAGGGGACGCAAGGCAAGGGGGTTTTTTTTTTCATGGTAAAACCTTTTTGGTTAAAATAAATCAAATTTTGCTTCAGACAAATAAAGACCTAAATTCACAGGAAAGGAAAAGTAATATATAAGCATGGAATGAATCTTTGTGGCTCAAATGATGTAATTTAATAGTGGGTTTATAAGCCAAAACAAAACTTATTGGTGTTTATACTTTCCTCCTCCCCTATTTTGTTCTACTAATGACGGAGGGCACCACTCAGTAACGTGACTATTCTAGCACCCAGCCAATCGTGAATGAGTCTATATGTCACTCACTAACTCGATTGCAACTCACACCGGTGGCCACGCTGTCTATGACCTGGATTTCCTATGGCAGGGTGGGTCGAGGTTTGAACCTCGGCCGAGTGGCCTGTTTGCGAGGGGAAGGGAGGTGTCTTCCCATCACTGCAGTTTTAATATTTATTCCCTTCACTAATACGTGTACATTTCCTCTAGCTAATCTCCTCTTCGTAATCTCCTAGGTTGAGCCATTTAATAACCCTTGTGTCAAACCGTATGAGCTATAAAAAGAAGTACCTGCTTCAGTGGCCGCATGGTACTCTAAGGCGTCACTCAGGTAATAGACTAAATTGCTAATGGCAGAGAGATCGGGATTAATTCTCGTTTGGGTTTACTGAGGGTAATTTTTCTTAATTAATTTATACCCTCCACGCAAATGCGGGTACATTTCCTCTAAATTCAAACTTCTCACATCTAACATAATCTCTAACATATTCATGTAATAAGTACATATGCGTATAGCTTGAACAAGTAGTAAGACGAGGTATAAGAAAACTTACCCCCTTCAGTGATCGAATGGTCTAAAGCGTCAATTTCACAATAGACTAGAATGCCAATGACGGGGGTGGATAGGGGTTTAAATCCCGGTCGGCTATACTGAGGGTGGTTTTTCCAAAATGGTTTTTCACCATATCTCTACGCAAGGGCGGGTACATTTCTTCTAAATCCAACCTTTCTCATTCCGAACACATCAGCGTAATTAGTACATATGAGTATAGCCCGGATGGTTAGTAAGACGTGGTGCTAAACAAAATATAGCCTGAGCCACAAAAAACAAACATGAATAGTGTTTCAAATAAAACAAAAGAAATTGCACAGTGACCTACATTTGGCAATGGTAAAAAACAATTGTGGATGAGGAGGTAACTAGTAAATCAGCTGTTTAGGATGTTGCCAAACTAGTCTGGGAGACGACAATCGCACAAGCCAGGAAGTTCAAAGAGTATTACAACAACTGAAAAAACACAAACAGTTCTCGCAATGTTTCAGCAGTGAAGGTGGCGAAGAGAAAACGTTAAATAGGTATGGTGGAATCGCCACTTGAAGGTAGGATTATCTTTTCACGGTAGCTTTGGGTTTTTATGCCAGTTAACAATTTACTATAAATTAGTTACATATCCGTTTATATAGATAATATATTCCGTTGTACTAAGCAGTGAAGTCAATTTACATATATTTTGTCAAATCATCGAAACTTATTTGAAAAACAGATGTAAACAAAATGATTTTTAAATTTTTTCCAAAAAAATCAATAGTGGCCAAAATTACTGTCAATGGACGATGAATATTTTACAGTTACAAGAGTTAAAAAATTTACATTTAAATATTATTAATGCGTCAAATAAAATTACCTGCATGTCACTTTTGAGAGAAATTAGAATAAATGCTGATAAGTATAGGTTTTGTTTAGTGATGGATGACCACAAAAAGTATTTTGGGATTCCTTAAACCTACCTTCCAACCAATATTATATACTGTAATAGGATCGTTACAGGCATAATCTTGCTTGAGAGTTCATCAAGTTAATAAATTTATCTTAATGAACCTATACATAAGATACCATTTCAGCCCAGATTGTAACTATTTTAACAGATGAGAAGTAAATATAGTTACCTATACTCAATGTCAGACACTCCTAAATTTTGTTTAGGGCCTATCTGTTATTTAAAAAGTCATCACTCCAATGATGTGACTATAGGTCTGCGATGAACGCTATTACTCCACTTCTCTAGAGATACTATACAGCAGTCTTAAGTACCAGCCAGGTAGACGATATTACGGACGAGAGTTCGCATTAACTTCGACGCCTACGACCCCAGCGCAGTAAACATGGCAATAAGGCGCTACGTACCGAGATAATTACGAAAGTACTTAACGGCTGGGGCCTTCGTTTTCGTGAAACGTCATCTATTAGGTCGTGATGTAAAGAGAGTGAGAGAGAAAAAGGGAGGAGGGGCAGACCGGAAGGAGAGGATATGAGCGCGTGTGGTGCATTATTTAGTTAGAATTAGTTAGTAAACGATCATATAATTTATAGCGAGTAAGACGTATCGGTATTTGCGACTGCTCAGTTGAGACCAAGACGTATTGATTTTATTTTGGAAGGAGTATTGGGGGAAGGGAGTAGTTGAGTTACCAAATACTCCATACATTATATTTGTGTTGTGCGTCAGCCTTAATATCCATTTGGGTTATCCACATATTTATACTCATTGAGTTGAGATAATGAAGGTGAAGTTTAGATTAAAATCTATATGCATTCGCGGGGAAGGAGAGTGGGAATCCATTAATAAAAAATAACCTTAGAATACGCAATAGGGATAAAGCCCCAACCTGCCCGTCAATGATAAACCAGACTAGACGAGACTTAACCTTGATCCGCGTGTTCATAGGTACAGGTACTTGACGAGTTATAATTCCTTTATTTAACTCAAGTCCGAGAACCATTTCACGCGTAACTAAACAAAAGATTAAAGCTACTCTAAGTTATCTTTTTGATACCGATTGAAATACATTATCGTTATTAAGTTTTGTTTTTTGGAATAAAACATGTGATTGAAATTGGAAACGTGGTTTTAAGATCTTAAGGCGGGGTGCTAGTGAGCGCAAGTTTAGTGCATTAATTTTGCAGTTTTTATAGCACAAACATTTTTTGAACAAAATATATCAAATATTTATTCTATATAATCATAGAGTTTAGTTTTCTGCACATGCTAATCATAACAATTGTTGAATATCTGTCATGAGCATGGCAGCATTTGGTGACAAACTTTTTAAATAAAGAGAAAAGTTTGTCACAAATGCCGCCATGCTCATGACAGATATTCAACAACTGTTGAGATTAGCATGTGCATAAAACAAAATTCAATGTTTCTATAGAATAAATATTTGATTTATTTTGGCCAAAAGATGTTTGTGCTATAAAAACTGCAAAAATATTGCCCTAAACTCACGCTCACTAGCACTCCACCTTAAGATTATTTCCATAACTTTGGCTACCAAAGTGAATTCGATGATTGTGTTTAGAAACAAATTTTATTCGATCTTATATATAATTTAATGTATATTATAGTTTGGTTCGTAGAAAAAGAGGCGATGCCCAGTAATAGTTTTTTATTGATAGGTCGATTATCTTTTGTAGTTTAGCCAATATTGAATAAAGCCGGGATCAAAACTTTGACCCTAGATGACAAATGTGAAAAGTAAACCACCCCATATGTACAGCTTTTAGAACGCAAAGTTTAAAATTTTAGGTACTATGGTCTATAAGCTATGGCGTTGACATACATTATATTTTATGAAAAGACCTATAGATATACAACAATAGTTTAAAAGGTGGGTAATATTTGCAATTTTCCAATAAAAATTGTTGGAAAAAATAGATTCAAAACAATTAATTGGTGTCGACATTTGTAAATAGAGATGTTTTAATATAGCTTACGGAGCAAGAAACTTTATTAAAAAAACTTTTGTGTTGAGAAGTTAAAAAAAAAAAGATAGTCGACGCATCTTATTTAAACTTAGTTCAAGAAAATCCAGCAGAATTTAGGTCCAAAAGGTATAGGGGTGGATGTAAGAGGCGGGAGGGTTAAATCCCTTGTGTAAACCAACAACAACAAATGAAGCCCTCAGGGTGGACTTGCGTGTCGCGTCTTGCAAAGGGTTGCCAACATACACCGAGGTAACCCCCACTCCTTTTTCATCCCTTTTACCCCCACTTCAACACACTACGGAAGAACTTGTAAGCAGAGATGCTACTATATTCACCATTTATCAGACTATTATGAACGAATATTTTTACGCACTCTAGGATTTGTACTCGCTAGTTAATAACTGTGAACTATGTATTGACAAATATTTTGGTTACATCTGTCAAATTAACATGACCCGATATATGTAATATTTGCTTATGATCAACACCAAAGTTTTGTCCATTACCTTCAGGATTAATTTAATTTATTTAAGTTAGTTGAATAATGACACCTGGCATGGGTATCGAACTCAGGACCTTTGGCTTAGCGCACCTACGCTACCACTGAGCTATCAAGGATGTGTCCCATTCTCAGAGTCATTATTCCCTCACAGTTTATGGCCGAGTTTGTGATGGACGTGAGGAAATCGTCATATATATATATATATATATATATATATATATATATATATATGATTGATCAATAGTATCGTGGATAGTTCAGTGGTAAACCTTGGAGCATTAAGAAAAAAGCCCCGAGATTGATTCCCATGGCTAGATATAGTTTCTAAACTAATTTAAATGATGTGCACTGTGGTCTCCTCCATGCGGGCATTCATATGATTACAATGACTTAAAACCTGTGTATTAATATTCTCCTTCAGGGTTGATATTCTTTAAAAAAAAAATTCACTGACTTTTTCAGGTGCGTATCGTATACTGCATCTTACAACCCCTATGGACCATCTGTATATTTACACTAATAGAGCAGGAATAATATCATTTAGAGGAAGTGTCTTCACGTTGTTGTGGAAGGAGAATGGGAAACCGTTTATGAAAAAAAATGGGGTATATTCGGCTGGAGTTAGAACTCTAGATCTCTCCATCATGGTTCACACACTCTTCACTTGAGTAGCTATTAAATTAACACGCTCAGACTTAAATTACAAAATAATTTTAAAGGTAAACAATATAATGTTAATTACTTTGGTATTTTAAAGAATATATCAGGAGGTTTGATTGTTTTAATTTTTGAAAGCTTTGCTCATACCGAACAAGTTTTTAAATTGGGTCAAAAGTTGTTGTTCTTTTACTGTGTGTCTTTTGTTTGGTTGATGCAAATAAAAATGTTTTTCGGTAAAAGGAAAGAATATATGTATGTGGAGAGGGAATGGGTAGGCGATTGGGGTCGATGTGATGTCCCCTCTTAAAGCCATCTAATCGATGAATCCGTATTTTAATCTCAGCTGGTGCTTACTTGACTCAACCAGCAGCGTTGGCACAAAACAAAAAGTACGTTTTCCGAGTCAAGAGTTTTAGTTTTCTTGTTAATTCTGTGCGCTGTCGCGTGTTTTGGTAAACAGCGTATATAGCTGACACCCCCCTCTCCCCTAACCCCACACTCACCCAGCATCCCTGAAGGCGACAAGTGTACTCAGAGAGTCTCAGAGCCAACATCTGACGTTTTACTGGAGAGGAAGAACCTTAAGGAGATTTTTAATTGTGCTGTAAAGCAAGAGAAGAAAAATCAAGGTTCCTATTTTGCTTTCCACGCGTCTCATGCATATTCAAAGAAAAACTTAAGAGTTTGAAAGAGATAGAGATAAAGGAAATAAAATGTAAGATGAGAAAGGAAACGTACCAAGCAAGACGCTAGTGTGAGGGTACAAAAAAGAAGACAAAAGAGAAAGATGATTCTTACTGTTGTGGGAGAGTAAAAAAGGATATAACATTCTTGGAGGTTCTTTATTAGGAAAACCATAACCAAGAAATACATACCATCCTGGGAGAACCAAGGATTATAAAGACTGGGTGAAGTAAGGATGATACAGAGTTGAAGGGGATATAAAATGGGTGAACCAAAGTCAAGGGAGGTAGTATGATAGTATTAATAAGGCTATACGTAGTAGCGAAACAATCGAAATAGGGTATGAGAGAGGGCAAACCATCAAGAAAAAGAGTATGCAATAGTTAAGGAGGAAAATGGCTAGGTGGGCTAAAGCCAAGAATGATTGTCTGGGAAAATCAAAGAGGATATAGACTGGGTTATATATATACATTCTACTAGGCTTGCCATATATATAGGGCGTGCCTAGGAGCATATAGAGTGGAGGATAAATCAAGGAGATAAATACAGTATAATGGAATCATTGACGTTACACCAGTCGATAGCCACACATGGTCTAATTTTCAAGATGCAACTAAATAAACAAGACACATATCAACGATCTCGTCTGGAATAACATATCTTGAGAAATAACATACTTAGGTATCCCTTCCACCTCACTTCTTTTTCTCGTTTATACTCGTCTCCTCCATTTCATCCTCACTCTTTATCCTCATAGTTCAAAATATGCCAAAAGGGTGGAGGGAAGTAAAAAAAAAAAAAAAAAAAGAGAAAGCGTCCAGAAGGAAAGGAATTTGTCTGGCGGGGTTGTCAGCCTTGAAGATGAAGTTTTCTTGTTGGTGTTTCTTTCCGCGGTAAAGAGAGATAGAAAGAGTATAGATGGCTGGTAGGGTTAAGATGTGGGAAAAATAAGAAACAAAAACTACCCCTGTCCTCACGACGGAAAATAATGAGGAAATAAACAGCAGGGTGGTGAAAAGACAAGTCAGTTTTGTCACAAGGGAGATAGGAAGAGAAGGGACGAACTAGAACGGAATATATATATATATATATATATATATATACAACACGTCCACATGAACATACGCACATAAATTATTTATGTCGTACAAATAACGATCTTGAAATAATATATTTCGTCGAGTATTTTTGGACAAGAGGAGAATATTTTTTTTAAAGGAAACGTTGAAAGATGAGAGCATTGTGAAGATTTAGGCCCAGACTGGAATTTAAGTTATCAAATGTTGACGAAAATATCTATGTATAATCAATGTATGCACTAAATGTGGTGTATTTACTAAAAACCACTTTCCTCATCCTTACACCTTAAGCTAAGATGTTAGAAAATCTAGTATTGAACGTAATAATCTATTTTTAAAATATAATTTGTTTTGTAAATAAATTAAAAACTGTTTATGCCACTATAAAAGCATGAGGCGGTGGAATTGCTTTCAATAAAACATACAAAGCGTTAAAATATAATATCAATCTAGCGCACACCATCAAATGTTTGTTTGATGAACGTCACTAAGAACACGACTGGATGCGACGTTAAACTCATGGCAGGGCCACAAAGAGCGTGTGTATGCTATGGCCTGATTTTGATTGGAAGAACAGTTTAGAGCACCCAAACATATCTACTTGAAGCCAACATTAATAACATTTTACTGCATTATGTGTGCTATTTTATAGATATTGATAATATTGTTACGGTCCTTATTTATTACTCTTATTTCTAAACTACAACAACACAAATAATGATTACTTATTAATACGTCTATTAAATACATGTCTTGAGTTCGTCACACGCGTCCATTACAATCAGAAAACACGCACTCTAGTCTTGACACTCACAGACCCGTTGCTCGACTGTATCTTGTCACACCTGTTTGGTTTAGCCCTACACTCAGCCCGTTGGAATGTCCCCCACCCCCTTAATATGAGGGGTGG